>PVLC010003971.1:0-47459 GCA_004027655.1 Graphiurus murinus | reverse complement strand
TGATACTGGATACATTCTATTTGAGGCACATGATGTCTTATTGCCCATTTTTACTAATATTATAGTTGATAAATTTATTCAGATAATGTCAACATAATCCATTCATTATAAATTTCAAAGGCAGGATTTTGGAGAGGGATTTTCTTTATGTGCACCAAGTAACACTTATTGCTGCCCTAATGGTTTATGGCTGCCATGGTCATATCTTCTTTCCTTCCTCTTGAGAAACATCTGCACTTTATAAATAACACCAATGTCAGGCACTGAAAGAATGTGTACATCCTTTTGTCTCCTTTGCTCATTATCATTTCTATTACACTGTCCTTGTTCACGTCAAAAAGATATTTTGACACAGTTTTTGGATTCTAACACATGTAGAATTCAGCTGGAAGGAAATGAGGTGCCTTTGAAAGCAGTACCATTTTTTCAGGCAAAAAATATGTTTGCTTCATGAGAAGAATGGTCAAAAGAAAGAGAAATACAAACACTTCCTTTATCATCATCTGTCCTTGTAATTAATGCTCACTCATCTTCCTTCCCAGTTAGACTCTAAACTCTATAAGCACAAGAGATCCCATCTGTCACCTTCAATGAATCTCTAATACCGTGCATAGTGCCTGCACCATAGAAAGCCTTTTGGAAATAGTATTTGAAGTTAATGATTAAGTAAGTGATGAATTCCTCGTAATAAAGTTGAGAGTTCAATCCTCAAGTCAGTTTTCATGAACAACATAATCTCCAAATCAAAAAGTCATTTAGAGGCCATCTGGTTGATGCATTATGCTTTCTGTGGCAAACATAGGATGGATGGATGGATGGATGGATGGATGGATGGATGGATGGATGGATGGATGGATGGATGGATGAGCTTCTGCCAGAGCTTCAGCCTTGAAGGACAGTACACATGCCCTCAGTGGCTGTTCACTCCTGGTGATAATACCATTGTGAGAACCAGTTAGCGTTTCCTTAAGTTGAGCTGATATGTTTACTTGATTTCCATTCTTCCCTTGGTAATTTCAACAGAGAGACATTCCCTGCTCAGTTATGCACAGAAACAAGAAGCAAGGGCAAGAAAGAAGGGAATTGATGGTCCCATGTGTCTGGAGAAGGCTGATTCTAACTAGATGGACCAGCAATGCAGATGCAAAAATAGAAGAGGGAGCAGCTTGTATGGGTGCTGGCCATTCTCAGGACTGGCCATTCTCAGAACTACAGAGATTTATATTTGGCCTAATTGTTTTATTTTCTCCCTAAAATTAGCTAGTGCTAAGTGTTAATGTAGGAAAAAGAAAAATACTAATAGTCTTTTTTTTCTACAAGATTTACATCAAATTTCTCAAAAAGCAGTTGTAATTTTCTTTTAAGTCTTGCCTTTAGGATGCTTATTTTTTAGATTTGTTTCTGTTGATTTCTCTGTACTTTAGAGGCTGATTATTCACAAATTCCAATAATTTCTAGAGAAAATAAGAAACAAAAGTGATTTCAGGTAAATGAGGAGAGAGACTCTTATGATAGTAAAAGGGGATTAGGGGAGGAATGTGATGAGGGGAAAAATGAGACTAGAGGAAAGGAACAGTTCAAATACTTCTATATGTGAGTGTATCACTACCAATGGCAATAACACGTTCAGGGAGGAGGGAAGGATATAGAGTGATATATACTAAGTGATGTGCTCATGCATGTTTGTATTGCTTTGAATCTCACTATGATGTGTAATTACCATGTACTAATACAAGTTAAAAATATTTCCTTTAAAGTTAAACATGAAAAAAATCAGAGTAGAATATAATTCTATCTCTCCTCTTCAGAATCACTCTTCAATATGGGACTTAAAAGCAGGAAAGCCTCTGGAGTTTTTGGATGATCTTATGCCATTGCTTCTTCTGTGTTTTCATTTATGGTTAAAGAAAGCACGTAAACCTTTCACTGAACAATATAAGTAAAGCTTGAAGTACCTCTAGAAATAATATAAATAGGTATAATCTGTGAAATTATTACTAACACAGCAAAATAATGTGTATTCTTTGCAAAATCCATCTGTAGAGCAGGGAAGCCCCTGAGGTTTGTGTGGCTTTCCTGCTGTTTCACACATGACAAGGGTCATCTGCTTACTTGTTCACTGCATTCTAATAAGCAGATAGAGTTCTCTTTTAGACAGGCATGGTGGCATATGCCTATAATTCCAGTACTTGGGAGACAGAGATAAGAGAACTGCAGGTCTGATGGCCCAAAAAAAAAAAAAAAAAAAGGGCTGGGGGTGTAGCTCAGAGATATGATGTACCTAGATTGAATCCTTAGCTTCATAAAAATAAATAAATAAATAAATAAATAAATAAATAAATAGTTTTCTTTTTGAAGATGTTTTACCTCCTCATAAGGTGGTTCAGTAAATGACATTTCATTAAGATACTATTAACAGTATTTCCAAATAAAACCCAGAAATCAAACATTTTCAATCATCACTGTACATTCAAGACAGGTATGACATCCTCCCACCTCAAATAAATCTAAAATGAGTATCACTTCACATCTCCATTTTACAAAGTGCTGCTGGTTTATTTTAATGACCTACATTGTGTGATCTACTTTTCATATAAAATATCATCTGCAAGATCTCAAAGAACTTACTTAGTAACAGTTGATTTGAATGCTGAATTTGAATTTTGTTAATGTGCCCAAGAGTTCTAAGGTAGGTGGATTGCTTTAAACCAATGAAGATCACATGATGTTCCAAGCTCTGTTACTAAATAATTCCCTGTCCTAGTTGTATCCATGGAAACTTGCAATGGTCTCATAGTTGCTGTGGAGTCCAAACTGGTGTCTCTGTCATAGGTCTTTTCCACCTCCGGTCTATCACTCAAACTTCTGTCACAATGATTTTTCTGTAAGACAAATATAGCATGCTATTCCCTATTTTATACCTCATAAGTCCCAAACTCTGCTGTGTATGTCATTCAAAGCTATTACAGACTAATCATATTCCAGGCACAATTTTCTATTTGCTGCTACCTTGATCTTCCATGCTCTTTTCTCATGCTTTCTTTTGTCTGTCATCTCCTTTCTCTTCCTGTTGAATTCTCCACTTTAAAAAGAAAGAAAGAAATTCAAGTGTTACTTGAATGAGGACTTTGCTGGCACCCCAAATGGAGTAGTCACTTTGTTTTCTGTGTCTCCTTAGCAGAGAGACCAGACAAATAGGAGATGCTCAGTAAATGTTGAATTATGAATGACTATTACTGTAGAATGCTATAAGATGTTTTCTTGTCTTCTTTTGATGTTATTGATAAAGAAAACCCAGGGAAAAGACAGGCCACCCAGACGTGAACTATGTAGTTCTTGCTGGGGCCAAAGAAATAGGATAATTACTCTTTATGGCAGCTTCAGTTTCTTCCTCCCCTGTGTCTCCTTTCTTTTGTTCTGAAAATATGATTGAATCTTTTCTATTCTAAATAAATAAAATCCTTTCCCATTATAATAATTCTTTTTTTGTGTGGTACTGGGGATTGATTGAACTCAGGGGCATTCTACCTCCAAGCTATACCCCCAGCCCTATTTTTATTCTTTATTTTGAAACAGGGTCTCACTAAGTTGCAGAGTGCTTCACTAGGTAGCTGAGGCTGGCTGTGAACCTGAATCCTCTGATCTCACCCTCCCAAATGCTGGGATTACAAGTGTGCACCACCACACCCGCTCCAATAATTTTTCCTCCTCTAAGCTATATCATTATTTGCATTTCTATTATCACTTAATTTCTTGAAAGAAAAAAGTCTGTATTGGCATATCTCTGGAAACTTAAAAGGTGTTAAGTGAGAAAAAGTAGTATTTTGAAGTCAAATAATTTTGGAAAATATTATCATTAGACAATGTTAAGCAAGTTTCTTTGATGAGTGTTTGATCTATCTTTAATATGCTAATGATACCAAAGGGGGGCATACTATGCTTCCAAACTTAATTAGCTATGGAGAAACTCTTAAGAGATTAGCCTTCAGCTGATCTATATATGTTTATTTGTGGCTAGACCACATTATATACCTGAAATCATACTCATAAAGGCCACCAAAACACACTAAACCCTTAATTCAGTGAGTCTCAATCCAGATTATAATTTGAAGTTGCCAGAAAAGCTTCAAAATTACTGTAGTCTTAGCATGAGGTAGTGGCACATGCCTGTAATCCCAGTACATGGAAGGTTGAGACTGGAAGATTGCAGGTTTGAGGCCAGCACATGGTAACTTGCAAGACCCTATTACAAAATAAAATAATTTTTTTAAAAAGACTGTGAGTATAGTTCAGAGGTAAAGTACCCCTGGATTCAATCCCAGTACCATAAAATAAAATAAAATAAAATAAAATAAAAACTGTAGTTAGAGTGCTACCCCCACCTCAGATTTAATTGGCAGTTGATATAATCTGGGTATTGAGATTTATAAACCCTTCCCAGGAGATTCTAAGTGCAACCAGAGTTGAGAAACTCTGCCCATTCTCTCAAGTTTTTAGTTCATTCTTTCATTAATCCTAGGTACCAAGTGTGGAGATAAAGAAATAAATGAGGCACAGTCTTTTATCTAATAGATCTTATGACATAGTACAGTAAGATAAATACATGTGAAATATAATGAAAGTATAGCTGTGTTTCCAACTTATGGGATACTTGTGAACACAAACAAAATCATAGTCAGCCCCCCTAGATAATCGTGGTGGGTAAGACGTTTTGTGGAGAGATTTCTTCATGAAAGGTATTTGCCATGTAGGCTGGGTTTGACCCGTTAGGTAGGTGGGTCAGCATGACAAAGGTATGACTATGACATCATGGGAGTTAAGATAATTATAGCAGCACATCAGAGCTCCTAGTAAGAGTGGAGGGGATAAAAGATAGCATGGCAGATACTGAAGGGGCCCTTGCACTGGAAATTTTGCAGTATTTGAACTAGGGAGCCACATGATGTAATTGGCATCTTTGAGTTGTCCATCACTTTCTTTCCAATTTATACTTCTCAGGAGAAGGCTCAGGTCTTACTTATCTCTGTGCCCCCATTACCTATCCTAGACTTTCAACTGCTGTCATCATTTGGTTAATTGATGGGCTGCATCAATGTATTCTTCCATAAGACTGTGGGGTTGTTAAAGAAGTACTCCTACATATTTATAGATACACCTTCTTGGGATGTTTGGAGAGTGGGGCCCCATCCATTGAGTGATTGCAACAGCAGCAGGGTGAGGAAATGAAAGATTTCATCTGCTAGAGTACAGCACTTTGCCAGTGCCTTCAATCACAGAATTTGAAATTAGATCTTCATTTCCTATTTTTCCCCTACACTCCATCACTTCCCACCCCCATAAAATAGAAATCAAATATTTACAAGACGTTGTTTGAGATGTTGTCACCATGGATACCGATGGATTAGTTCATCAATGTGTGCTTGCTGTGTGTCTGCCGATTCTGTTCCAAAGCAAGAGGATCAGTGCTGTCAGGAATTTAAAAGCTCCAAATGTGTCTCTTCATCTCAGAGCTTATCTCATTGGGAGAAAAGAGGTAGAAAGTTAAAAAACACAGAGATGGAAATGTGATAAGATTTTGAGAAGAAAGGGGTCTCTTGAGAATACTGGGAAATAATAATCCTGGCAAATTTTCCACAGTCATCACATTCAGAAACTGATCCCAATTGGACACTGTCCATTACACAGCAACTACTATTTACCCCCAAATGATATGTATAACTGCAAGTATAAATGCAAATCTAGATGCTTACCATTGTCTTTTGTACTGAGGAGTGGAGTGGGGGCTTATTTTACAAATTGACATGTTGCATTCTTTCCCATATTCTCATATACTATTTAAAGGCGAAAATTTCCAAAAGGCTTTTTTCACACTTGGTGGAATTCTGACTCTATACTCAAACTAAAATAGGTGAAAAAGCATATACTTCCACAAGAAAATATTGCAAAGTGTGGTACATAAGACAGTTTTCTAATACACATTAGAGTTCTTGTATCATGAAAAACCCTGTGTTGTGGACTAAAGTGACAAAGATTATTAAGATAAAATTTTGATCCTGACAGGCAGGTAAGTAAATAATTATAGAACAAATGTGTGCATTTTATAATGAAAGAATATGGTTAAAAAATCCCATACAGAAAAATTGGTGTGCAGCCACGTATGATGGTGCATGCCTATTATCCTAGTACTTAGGAGGCTGAGACAGGAGGATCACAGGTTCAAGGCCAGCCTCAGCACCTTAGTGTGACTCTCAGCAACCTAGAGAGATTCTGTTTCAAAACAAAAATAATTTAAAATAAGGGTCTGGGAGTATGTTTAGAGGTAGTATAATCCTAGGTTCAATCTAATACCAAAAAAAAGTATAGCTCAGAGGTAAAATGTCTCTGGTCAAGCCCCAGTACATACCACCCCCCCATACACACACAAAAGAAGATAAGAAAAAAATAGGTGTACAGTAATTATATACCTTACTTCCATTTCTGACTTTTTGCCTTCAGTACTTTCTAGAACTTCAGGTGTTTTGTCCATCTAGATTTTTTCTCTTCCTCGCATACCACATGCTGTGCAAGTTTTGAGGATTTTCACAGTACTGATGTTTCATAGGACTTAGCCTCTGGTGATTAGTCAATACCATACATTGATTCCCATGAACACAGGAGTGAATTGTTTGAGACTTCCTGGTCTCTTTTGATCTCATGCCTTCCTGCTTCTCTGATAGATATGGGGAATGAGAATCATTAGTGAGGCTAGAAATTCAGTTCTCTAGGATTTGGCTTTTCTGAAGGAACCTCCTAATTATTTCCATAGGTTTTCCATATCTCATACATCTATCTCCATCCCAAGTCCCCACAATCTTTCTGACTATCTTCCCAGGACTCAAAGATACTTTCCTATCCTCTTTACCTTCTATCCATAACTTACAACCTCTCCATTCCCTCTCCAAAATCAGGGTACCTAAGCTAGTTCTTTCAAAGGACTGCAGAGCCTATAACTTCAGTTTAATTCTGTTCTCTGACTTCTCAGACTCCAGAGGCAAGAATTGAAGCATGGCTAACATTTGGAATTAGGGAGAAGGGAAAAATTTAGTAATGCAAGCACAATATTCTAATTATCCTGCCACTGTCTTAGAAACACTAGGAATACAAAAGAATGAGTGACTCGTTGTGCAAACTGAGGGGATTAGGGAAGGCTACAAACAAGGTGACATTTGGGTATCTTTTGGAAGATAATTCAGAGTTGAAAGAAGATTATTCTAGATACAGGAAATGGTATGGATTGAGGAATGGGATTCCATCTAATTGTTTTCTACATTCCCAGTATTTGGCATAGAGGGGATGTTCACTAAATATTTATTAAATGAAGGGGTGGAATTATGAGGCATGTTCATGGAGCGTCAATAGATTTGATGAGCCTAGAACTGTGTGTGATAAAATGGGGAGTGAACCTGAGATTGGGGGTTCATACAGTAGCATAGCTATGCAGGTTATCCTAAAGTGTTTTGACTTTCTTGGAGGCAATGAGGGACACAAGCTTGTCCCCCAGAGGATGGATGTCATCAGAAGAGAAAACACTCTGGAGGGGTGAGAGAGACTGAAAACCAAATTCAGTTATAACTACCATGGTTCATGTGAGCCATAGGAAGCGTATGAATTATCAGGACCTGAACTACATTATGGCCATTTTTTTTTTTTTTTACAAAATGCAAGTTGATTTTTTTATTAGTCAGAACAAAGATATGTAGCAAAGACTACATAATATGATGAAGTTAGGTTTTCATGAAGCTCCTTAGAATTATAGGAAGGGAAGCCAAGTCTTAGGGGTATTTTGTCAGACATTGCAAGAGTGAATCTGACCTAGGAATGAACCTGCCTGCTCAGTAAAGTCTGGCACTGGAAGCCGGTCAGCTATCAGGTGCACTGGGAGCATGTAAATTCCAGAACTGCATTTTTATAAAGACCAGGACAACACATCTAAAGTGTGTCTAGCATAAATATATTATTTTGTGTGGGGAAAATGAAACCCTAAAAGAAAACAGTAAAAGTCATAAGACAAAACATCCATGTAATAGACATATGCTATGTGATAGCATCTACATATGTTATGAGGCTTGATTGTTGTAATGGTAAATAAATTACAAATAAGTAGCCAACTGAATGCAATTTACCTACTTTCTTGTCATTTTTCTAGACTTCGTGATTTATACATGGTTAAATGTCTTATATAAAATTACATGTAAAATTATATGAAGTGTCATGTTCCTCTAAACGTTGGCTCAAGAAACATGATAATGTGTAGCAGAGGCATCCAGCTGGCGTGATGGAAATAGAGAAGTCTTGGGTACCCTTTTTCACCAGAAGTTCTCCCATGAAATATCCAGAAAGGAGAGGCATGAACATGATCACTGACAGAAAGACTAAACTCCTTTCTAAGTTAAGCCCAAAATTCATAAGCTATACAAATTAAAAATAAAATAAAAATCAAGTTGGTATTTTCTGGCTTTGTAACTAAACTGCTTACTCTATAGTCTAACCAAAATAGTTAAAGGGATTTTCCTTCTCAAATTGAACAGATAAAAATCTACCACCTGGGTTTGTACTTTCAGCAGTGTAGTGTAATAGCAGAGACCTGACTAGCACCGGAGAGTGGTAAACAATTGGGAGGTCAAAGTTACCCAGAGGAAAAGGATTCGTATGTTTCTACAGAGAGGTCATTGGAGCCAGGTATAGTGACAGACACCTGTAATCCCAGTATTTGAGAGGCTGAACCAATAGGCTACAGGGTTTGAGGCCAAAATAATGGAAGGCCAGTTAATAAATTGTACTGAGGAAATTTTGTATCATATAAAATTATTAAATTCATCTCCACCTCACATCATACTAACAAAGTTTTGATTGAATATGTAGATGAAATGGGAAAAATTGTCAGCATTTCAGAAAAATAAAGAGTAGCATCTTTATAATGCTGACATTGTGGAGTATTTGTTCTCTCTTTCTTTTTTCTTTCTTTTTGTTTTACTAGAGATTGAATTTAGGGGCATTTTTACCTTTGAACTATACACTCAGCCCTATTTTATTTACGTTTTATTTGAAAACAGGGTCTCACTAAGTTGTGGAGAGCCTCACTACATTGCTGAGGCTGGCTTTGACCTGTGACCCTCCTGGTCTCAGCCTCCCAAGTACTAGGATTATAGCACAGGCCACCATGTCCTACTAGGAAATATTTCTTAAATAAAACATAGATCCATAAATGAAAACATTGTTGGACTCAAGTATGTTGAAAATTTCTATTTATCAAAAGATACCACAAGGAAAAAGGAAAGGCTAAGCTCCAAATGAGAAACAGTATTTGCAAGATAAATGATAAACAAAGGACACTATCAAGAATATATATGTGGAGCCAAGCATGGTGGCGCATGCTTGTAATCCCAGCATTTGGGAGGCTGAGACTGGAGGATCCGGGTTCGAGGCCAGCCTCAGCTACTTAGTGAGGCACTCCGCAACTTAGTGAGACCCTGTTTCAAAATAAAGAATAAAAAATAGGGCTGGAGGTATAGAATGCCCCTGAATTCAATCCCCAGTACTACAAAAAAAAAAGAATATATATATATATATATATATATATATATATGTGCATATGTATGTGCATATGTATATATATATTATATATATATGAAGAACTCTTACAAGTCAATACAATAAAAAGATAATACCTCTGAAAAATGGTCAATATATATATTATCAAACATTTCAGGAAGCAAGGTAAACAGATAGCGATACAGATATAACAAGATACCACATCTCATGAGTAATAAGTGAATCCTAATTAAGCTCAGTACCACTTTTTATCCAATTACATGTGGGAAAAAAATTAGAAAGACTGATCCTGCCAAATGTTATTGAGGTTATTTCTTTTATACTACTGTGAGTACCATCATGTTGAAAAGCAAACTGATGCTATTTTCATAAAGCTGAACATTTTAACTTAGCACTTCCTAGTTCTATGCCCTAGAGAAACTCTTGGTAATGTTCATTGCTCATAGTAGCTTTGTTCATAAAAGGAAAACCAAACCCAAATCCAAAACCTGGAAACAACATAAATGTACGTAAACAGGAAACTAAAAATAGAATCTATGGAATAGTTATAGAATGGGATAATATGCAGCATTCAAAATGAATGAATGTAGATGAATATGTGAAGCAAGCAGAAAGTTAAAGAAAGCTATATATAGCATAATAACACTTATATGAAGCTCAAAAATGAGCAAATCTGAACAGTATACCTTTGGGCAGGGTAGATTTTTATACAAGTGCTAAAAGCCATAAAATGAAAAGAGGAGTGCTAAAAATTTGAGGAGACCTCAGCTACCTAGTGAGGCACTCCGCAACTTAGTGATACTCGGTTTCAAAATAAAGAATAAAAAATAGGACTGGGGGTATAGCTCGGAGGTAGAACGCCCCTGAGTTCAATCCCCAGTACCGAAAAAAAAAAATTTTTTTGAGGAGAGTGAAAAATCAATTTAAAAAATATTAAGGGATACAGGGAAACAGGATCAGGGCAGAGACCACACAAAAATATTTATTATTCCAGTTCTTAATTTGGAGTTAATTTTGATTATATGCTTTAAATCTTCCATTTGCATTACATATATCTTTTTGCATACATCAAGTATTATATAGTAAAAAATATGAAGCCACATAACCCTAGATTATGTTAAGGCAGAAAGTTTTCCTTTTATATTTAACCCAGCACAAAGATGGACTTGTAAGGATTTCTTTATCCACTGCGCTGGAGTTGCTACTGGACGGAGTTTTACTTTGAAGAGATGACAGACATGAAATGCAGCTCTTCCAAGCAAAGCTGTTGTTCACAGTGACATAGCTTCTGCACCTGTGATAACAGATGCTTTTAAAAGCAACTGGGAGAGGGAGCAGTAGTGGGTGGAATCAGAAACAAATGCTTATTTCTATGCTGCTGTGTGAAGCAGACCAACCATGCTCCTTTCAGATGCTTTTAAGAACAAGTTAATCTTAGCTGGAATTGAAGTATCTGGGACCACTGAATTGTCACTAATAGGAGCTGCCACCCTGACTATTTTCTGAGTATTTTAATAATTAAATGAAACATAAATCCACAAGATCATCAAGCTACAATAGGTCTTGTAAAGAAGCCTAGGTTTCCATTATTTTCTTTTATTGGGTCAAATACAAGCAAAACCATGAAATTGACATTCTTTAGCCTTGACAACATCTGATATGACAGGCATCTTCTTTAGGAGGAATGAAATAGAATCAAGAGGACACCAGGCCCTTAGCTAAGCTGCTTCTGCAAATGCACATACATGCCTCTCCTTGCCCATGAAGGTAAACATGTGTCCGATCTAAATCCCACTTTCTGCCATTTAAGATTTTTTTTTCTTTTACAAAGGAGAATATCTGAAAGAGTATTTTTTATAGATGGAGGAAGTCTTACCTCTCAGGTTGTTTTACTGCCTGATTCATGGACAGAAGAATAGATCCAGTAATAGATGTATACACAAATATATCTAATATCTCTACATATATACATATGTATCTATGTATGTATATATGTATATCTGTGTATACGTATCTATGTACGTATCATAATTATATAATTTTCTCATGATTCATTGCCATCATATGAATTATAGTATAGATCCTTTTTTAGTATTATTTTGGATAACACTTCTCCAACTTGCTTTTAAAAATATCTTTTCCCCTTCCAAGATTAGTATAATTGTGCTCCCTGCATTCAAGTACCTGATAAACTTAATGAATCTTTCTAAAATGTAATGCTTATTACATTTCCTTTTTACTCAAGAAGCTACTCTGGTTTATGTGTATTTATTAAATCGAATTCAGCTTCAAACACTGGCATTTAAAGCTGTAGTTCATTTTACTTAAAATTTTCTTGCTAGCACTGTGTGTGTGTGTGTGTGTGTGTGTGTGTGTGTGTGTGTGTGTGTGTGTATGTTTTACTGGGGATTGAACCCAAGATAATTTTTCCTCTCATCTACACCTACAGCCCTATTTTATTATTACTTTTTATTTTTTTAATTTTTGTGGTACTGGGGATTGAACTCAGGGGCATTCTACCTCCGAGCTATACCCCCAGCCCTATTTTTTTATTCTTTATTTTGAAACCGAGTCTGACTAAGTTGCAGAGTGCCTCACTAGGTAGCTGAGGCTGGCAGCGAACCCGGATCCTCCGGTCTCAGCCTCCCGAATGCTGGGATTACAAGTGTGCGCCACCACGCCCGGCTTATTACTTTTTATTTTGAAACAAGGTCTCACTGAGGACCTAGCTAAGTTGCTGAGGCTGGCATTTCATCTGTGATCCTCCTGTTTTAGCCTTTCGCTATCTCCAATATTTCTTTTTCTCATGATGTAGACCAGAGTTTGAATAATAGTTCTGCCACTTTCTACTAGGCACCCAGTCCTTCAACTTAGAGCTCTAGTTTCTTTATTTGTGAACAATAGCCCCGAATAAATGTTGACTCTTTAAAGCTGTCTACACTTGGAAGGATGATTACATTACTTTTAAAAATAATTTATAGAATTTCTTATAATTCAATGTAGATTTGGCATGAATTGGAATAGCAATGCCTATAGTGTTTTAAAAGTCAAATTAGATTTGAGAAATAGCAGGGTTGTCCCATAGTCATTGCACAATAATATTTTTTTAAAGATCTTATCCTCTCTCTATCTCCCTTTAGGGAAAAAAATATTGGCTTAATGCTAGAGGAATAATCATGATAATCATGACTCATAGAGGAAATAAATATAGCACATGGTGATGAGATTTCCCTTTACTAAGAAAGGCCTGGCTGGGTGAGGAGAGTGGGAAGGAGAAACACTTACTCTGTCAGACTTCCAAAGATGGAATGTCCTTTTTGTTCATGTCACAGTTTACATCCTAGGTCAAAAAGGGGAAAAAAAAAAAAAACCTTCAGAACATGTCTCATAATTGTTCCTTGCTAATATGTTACTTCTGTTCACTAAGTGTATGGTAAAGGAAATGTGATGAGTTCCACCATAAAAAAGAGGTGAACAGAAAACAAAAACAAAGCAAATTTAAAAAAAAAGAAAAAGAAAAGGGGTGAACAGCCAGGCATGGTGGCGCATGCCTGTAATTGCAGTACTTGGGAGGCTGAGATGGGAGGATTTCAGGTTTCCTGCCAGCCTCAGGAACTTAATGAAACCTTCAGTAACCTAGCGACACACCGTTTCAAAACAAAAAAATTTAAAAAAAGTCTGCCGGTGTAGCTCAGAGGTAAAAATGCCCCTGGGTCCAATCCCTAATGCCAGAAAAGAGAAAGAGAGAGAGAGAGAGGAGAGAGGAGAGAAGTGAGGAGGGAGAGAGGGAGAGAGAAGGAGGGAGGGAGGGAGAAAGAAAGAAAAGGAAAATAAAAAAGAAAAAGGGTTGAACAGTTGAAATACTGGAGTCATTCTTTGTAAAGGTGGAGGACAGCCTTGCCGTGCCTTTGTAACTCAGATACTCATTAAGTGGTTTTAGTACTTTTGAAAATACCTTTTCTTCTACTGAATCTCTATTAGTTGAATAATGAATATTGTGAGAATTCTTTACTTTGAGGCTACCTGATGGTAAAAAAGGTTTTTCCAACTTTGTAATATGCATTTTGCAGGCAGCAGGTAACAGCTAAATACAGAAAAAGCATCTGACCTCTTAGCCGGTAACTCCTAAAGTGAATTGTAGTGAATTAGAGATCTGCAAATGACGTGTCTTGTATAGAGTAAGGATGAAATTGCTTCCTAAGTACTACATTCACTCCCAAAACACTGTAATGTCAAATAGCTTGCTGTTTCCACATTTCAGTGTTTCAACAGGGATCCTTTTAGTCTTTTCAAAATAAGAGGAGACAGAGCTGAGAGGGCAGAGCAAAAGCTTGATGCCTTTACTCCCAGCTAGAAGCGTGTGCAGTTTAGGCTGGCCCCTTGCATGGACTGTTCACTGCAACCCAGTGCACACAGGGCCTGTGAATGGCTACAGTGTGACCATGTTTAAATGTTTCTACCAAAGGATCAAAGACAGAAGAGGGTTAGCATATATTTTACTGGACCCACCTGTAGGAGTTCCTGCGGTGTGATGACCCAGACTACAGAGCAAGTTTGGAGATTGGCTTAATCCTAAAAATATTATCTGTGTGTGTGTGTGTGTGTGTGTGTGTGTGTGTGTGTGTGTGTGTGTATGTTTGTGTGTGTGTGTTACTAGGGATTGAACCCTGGGGCATTCTCCCTCCAAGATATACCCCCAGCCCTTTTTTTATTTTTTATTTTGAAACAGAATCACACTTGGTTGCTGAGAGTCTCACTACACTGCTGAAGCTGTCTTCAAACCTGAGATCCTCCTGTCTTAGCCTCCCAAGTACTGGGATTACAGGCATGTATCACTGTGTCTGTCTTCATATTTGTTTTAATATATATTTCTCAGCTGGGTGTGGTGGTACACACCTGAAATCCCAGTACTTGGGAGGCTGAGACAGGAAGATCACAGGTTTGAGGCCAACCTCAGTAAATTGGCAAGGCCCTTATCAACTTAGGAAGGCCCTGTTTTACACTAAAAAAAAATTTTAAAAAGGACTGGGGGTGTAAGTCAGAGGTACAATACCCCTGGATTCAATACCGTTTACCACACACACTCACACAAATCCCATATCTTTGGGTACATTTATGATCCAGGAAAATACCTGTAGCTTGGTGACACCCCAGCATATTACTACAAAGCTGCAGTACAATGAAGATGAAAATGGGTAGTTGAATGAATTGCTGAGGATCTCAGGTGCTTCTGCTATCTTTTCATCTATATCTCTAAGCTGGTTTCCCCCTCCTGAGCTCTAGAAGTCTACCAATAAGAAAAATCCACCTCAGTGTTCTACAGAAGCTCAACTTTCCCATGCACAGAATGTGCTGGTCACCTTTCCCCTCCTCTTACCCTCTCCTGGTGAGTGGCACCTTCCAGGCACTCAACTGCTCTAGCCAAAAACTTGGGAGTCATCCCAGACATTTCACTTCCCATCAGCTCCCACACTCTATCAGCCACAGAGTCCTGTCACATATGCCTCCATCTGTTCTCCTCTCTCCTGACTGGTGTTTCTTTAACTTAGCCCTTCATCATTCCTTGCCTGAATTACATTACAGGAATCATTTAACTGGTGTCTCTTCCTTCCCTTCACCTATTCCCCCAACACATCCCAAGTTATGGCTGCCCATTACTTTTGATGTAGTCCAACCCCTCAGCATATCAAAACCTTTACTATCCGGCCTGTTCCCACATCTTCAGCATCATATCTATATCTCACAGATTCACCTTGCCAATACTCCATATTCCTACCATGCTATAGCAGTGTATACGTAGGGCTCCCACAGTGATAATTCTTTATCATGCTTTTGGACCTTGCACATATATTCTCCTCTTGGGATGTCTTCTTTCCCTTTTCTGTATGACTAATTAGTATTAATCTTTGAGTATAGTTTAACAAAGGAACTGCTGAGAGTTTTTTCCCTTTTAACACAATCCCCAGTACTTTGCTTCTTCTCATATAAGCTTTTTGGCTCTATATATTACTGGTTTTGAATGAAAGTGGAATTGGCTATGTTTTTATTTTATATATTAAATATATTTGTGTCTTTTCAGTGGTATAATCTTATGAGAGTGTATCTCTAAAAAATAGAATTTAATCTACATAAAATGTCTAATATGTGTATCATTTTTAGGAAAAGATGCCAAGAATAACATTGACCAGAAAAGTTCACTTGCTCCTTATTTCTATTTTGCTAGATTAGATGTGCCTGCTTTATGCTTATAAAATGCTTCAGAGTTACCTACATTGGAGAATTTAATCCCTGATTTGCAATTCTTCCTTTCCATCTACCTGCTGGACCCTATAGCTGGGGTTGAATTCCATGTCTGTGTCTCTAGTCCTTAATACACTGTCTGGCACATAGATGATATTTAAGAAAAACAAAGTTTTTTTTCTGGATGAATGAGTTTATAGGATAGATGTCTGTTAATAGTCTTTATGGGAAATTGCTATATGCATACTATTATGATGAGTATAAAAGAAAGACCAAAAGACCTTTGAATAGTACTCAAGGTTTAAATTGACTACTAGAAAATGCACATATGTATACATACACAGAAGTGAGTACGAATACAAGGCATATGTGAAAACTAACAAGAATGATATGGGCAGCAAGTATATTAATGATAATAAACAATTCTAACATATTTTAATGCTGTAAGCATATATACATATATATATATGAATAAGGATACTAAAATCAATATAGTTTTTTTTAACATTTGCAGAAATATCTAATAAACAAGGTGTTTCATTAACGAATTTAACCTTTTTGCCCATTACTCACACAATTCTCCCATTCCATATAGTCCACACCGCACTCTGTCATCTTTGCCCTCTCATTTAGTGTTAATATAACTTACTGAGTATCTGCAGTGTACCGAACTCTGAGCTTGGTGCTTCCCTAGACACTAGTTTTCTCCTTTTCTGCCTGGAAAATCTTTCACTTCCTCCAGGAAGGACTTCCTGCTTCCTGGAGACAAAATTTGCCAGTTCTACTTTTGTGGAATTTGGGGACTTTATGAACATCAGTTTCCATTAAGACAGAGATGGCAGATATAATTTCTTCATTCTTCTAGTAGAATGTGTGTGGGGCAATAAACAGTAACCAAAATAAAAAGGAGGATTGTAGAATATGGGGAAAAATATGTGCTATTAAGAGAAAGATTGGAAAGTGTGAGGGAGAAGAGCTTAAAAGTTTCAATAGAATGAGGGTAGTAGGCTTCACTGAGAAACTGACACCTGAGACAAAGACTTAAGAAGGAGTGGAAGTTATCCCAGAAAGAAGGGCTGCCAGGCAGAGGAAACAACCAGTGTAAAGGTCCTAGACAAAATGTATTTTTTATTCTACCCCTGAGAGGCCAATTTGTCTGGAGTGGGACCTGGTATAAGTATTTTAAAATATTTTTTCTGTTGGAGGATTCTAATGTTTAATCAGAGTTGAGAAATGCTATGTTGGATGTAGGATAACAATAATAATCTCAAGTCTCAAGAAGTCTATTCTCTGTGGGAGAGAAACACAGAAATACTGATTCCTGCTATTTACCACGGAAACCACGACAAGGGACTTGTACTCAGAATATTGTGGGAGGACTTAATCAACTTTTCCAAGCCAGAGATTTGAAGGATAGTGTAAAGCTTCCTCCTGGTAGGATTCATATCTGAACTAAGTTTGATGACTAGGAGGTAACTAAGAAAAGAGTGGTCGGGGGAAGCATGGTGAGTGTGCCAGTGCTCATGGGAGGTGGGGAGGGGGATCATGCACGATCTGGAGGAACTATAAGTAATTCGATAGTAATAAATTAGAGAACTACAGGAGATGACATTAGCAAAGTGGAAGAGGATAAGATCCCCAAGAAGTTTGTGTGAAATGCTAAGGAGCTCAGACTCTCGCCAACCCCTGAGTCTATGGAACTTTGAAATGTTTCAGAAGTCAGTGGTAAGAGCTGGTTAGCTCAAATGGCTAATTTCTGTGACAGTGATAGAAAATGGATTTGAAAGGAATACAGCTTTGAGTAAGGTAGCCAACTATGAGCGTATAAGGTAGTCCAGCAGAGAACTTATGCTTCTATCTATGGAGTTGGTATGGGGAGAAGAAATTTCAGGCATATTGACAAGATGTAGTTAGACAAACTTGTGATCAGCTGATGGAGGCTAGAAGTACATGCAATGGGAAGAGTCCAGCAATGTCCAGGCCTGTGACTTGGGCGAATGTGGAGATAGTGACTCTAGTTGCTGAAATAATGAACAAAATACATGAGCACACTTCAGAGAAGGATGGATGGAACATGCCATGATTGAGGTGCCAATAGAACACTGAGCTGATGACCAGCAAGTAGAGTGTAGAATGCCACTGATTTCTCTGTCTTCTACTATGGTACCAGATATGGTAAAGTACATGCTAACCTGAAAGTTTTTAGGTGAATTCATAAATGTTAGCATTACCTCCTACCATTACAGTGTTCAAAGGTCAGGCAAAGATTTTAAGGAGCTTTTTGTTGTCTTTTTAGTTTTGTATGAAATATGAAACTCTAATTAATATGAAAGATTAGATAAAAATCTGGAATGTACATAAATAAAGGTTGGTCTAAAAAGGGAGGGCTTAAACAGGTAAATGTTTAAATGGTTTAGCATTACTGTTTAAGAAGTTGAGGTTTAGCCAGGCATGATAGTGTGTGCATGTAATCCCAGTACTTGGGAGGCTGAGAGAGGAGGATCACAAGTCTGCAGATAGCCTCAGCAATGTAGTGAGATTCTCAGCAACCCAGCAAGATCCTGTTTCAATCAATCAATCAATAAATAATCAAAATAGCTGGAGTGTAGCTTGGAGTTAGACTGTCCCTAGGTCCAATCCCCTGTACTACAAAAAAATAAAAAATAAAAAGAGAGTTAAGATTTTTTTAAACTACTTAAGGAAAATATTAGCTTAGGGGAAAATGTGTACCCTGTAACATTATTTCCAAGATGTAAATTCCACAGCAATTAAAGTGTAGATATTTTCCTCTTCTACCCACTAAGGAAAAGCAGTTTTTGTAATACCTGGCTTTTCCTAAGTCCCAGTTCCTTTGTAAGTTTGTCAGCTACTCAGCTTTGCTCAATAAAGCACACACAGGGAATGGGAGCAATGAGTCATAGAGGAAAGTTGAATGGAGAGAAAGGAGACATCTGAAGTCCTAGATCTGTTACTATTGACTTGCTGTGTGACTCTGAACCAGTTCCATCCCTCCCTGGTCCTCATTTCCTTTCTGTTAGATAAAGGAGTCAGTTGAATGACTGATTAAGTGCCTTCTAGGCGATCACATTCTATGAGTCTCTCCACGCAGCTGCCTTCAAGAAGTCTTCATAGCTCTCAGTTGCTCATAAGGAGCTTTGTGAGTGACTCAGAGTTTGCCAGCCTGGAGCGTGAAGATGAACTATTATTGCAGGCTAACATTTCCACTAAGCAGAAATGCTAGAAAAAATGGGCAGCGTTGTCAGAACACCCGAATTCATGGGAAACTTTTCCTCCCAGCAGCATCTGGTTTTTCTCTGATCCAGTAGAGACTGAACATTTGCTTTTATGTTCAGAATCCTCCTCCTGTTTCAAGAGGATGGCTGTAATTCCAGTGATATGTGGTTCTTTTTCTGAATGGCTGTAGAGAGGAAGGGAATCTTAAATACATGTGATTAAGATAGAGTCATTTTGTTCCTCAGTGGTAGTTGAAGTATAACATCATTCAGGATCCACTAACCCACCTTCATGTGAGTGGTGTATCTTTTGGGGGAATCCCATTTGCTTCAAGAAGAAGCCATGAGGTTTGGTATAGTGATTTCTAAATATCAGGCCTCTATATTCTTTCATCATAGACTTTGCCATATTCCATCTTGAATTAAATGCTACAAATGAAAAACCAAAGCTGGGCACATTGGCATATTCCTGCAATCCCAGTACTTGAAAGAGTGAGACAGAAGGATCACAGGTCTAGCCTCTGTACTTCAGTGAGGCCCTCAGCAACTTAGTGAGACCCTGTTTCAAAATAAAAAAAAATAAAATGAGACTTGGAGTGTGGCTCAAAGGTAGAATGCCACTGGGTTTAATTCCCAGTACCAGAAAGAACAAAAAAAATCAAAGAAATAAAAAAAATAAAGAGAGGAAAAATGAGCAACATCACCACTTAGTAGGTATCTGAAAATAGTTAATGTTTTAATAATAGTTAAAATTAAAAGAAAATGTTTACATTCACTCCAGAACTTACCTCACACATCTGTGGATCACTTATACATGTTGGATCACCCTGGCAGAGCAGTTAGACTACAGATGTTTTATCAATTTAACTATTATAACTGTAATGACTTAAAACTACAACCATTTATTTGGCTTACACATACATGTCCCATTGTGAGATATTATTCTGCCTCCTGGCAATTATGTTAACCTGTACTGTTTCTTGGATATTGGCAGAAAACAGGTAAAAAGTGAAGAGCTTCATTACTTATGGCACAGGTAGCACCATGAAAGTAAGCCTGTTGGTGTCGGTTGTTTTTAGCCCCCAAGTCCATTGGGAGAAAGACAGAGGGGTCTAGGTGGATGCTGAACACAGAGTAGTTATGTGTGACAAACATGGATCACAGATTGAGGAACTCACTTTTCACTGTTGTTTTATAGCAAGCCTGATCCTCGTCCTGAAGAGAATATTATCTCATTCCTCAAAGTTGCTCACTCCAAATACAACCCTGAGAAATAGGCCAGGAAAAGAGTGTTCAGGGCTTTGCATTCTGCATTCATTGGGTAACAGGCAAGAGTTCTCAGGGTTCCTGGAGAAACAAATGCCTCCAGCATTCCAAGGGTAGGGACTTGGGCTGGGCTTAGTTGGATAGGTTCTGCTGATCAAGGCTGGGCTGATCTAGCTAGAGGCTGATGAACCTGAAGGGTCCTGGCTAAGATAGTTCATTTCTGCTCCACACAGTCTCCAGGAGGCTAGTTCAAGCTTGTTCACATGGTTCTGCTGAGAGCAATCCCAAGGAGTGAGAAGCAAGGCCACCCTGAGGTGTAGGCGCCAATGCCAACACATCACTTTTGCTTCATTCCATTGGCCAAAGCAAGCCATGAGCCAGCACATTTTCAAGGGATTGATAATAGGCCCCACCTCCTAACAGAAGGTACCATAAGAGACTGTGACTATTTTTGTAATGGATTACAACAACAGAGTCAAATAGATATGACTTTTAATCTAGACCTTACTTAATCTCTCAGAGCCTCAAGGTTTTTTTTCTGTGTAAAATGAGCATGGAACCATTTGCCTTGTAGAATTGGAAGTAGAATCCAACAATAAGCAGAGGAAATATGCCAAAAGCTGTGACTGATACATTAAGTGTACCATAAATAAATGTCATTATTGAACCCGCAATGTTTGCTTTTTCCTGTAGCCAGCTAGGGTTTGTCATTCTTTCCATGCTTTTTTCCATTTGTTCCCTCAAGGAGTGTGCATGTTTGGAAACTCAGGCTTTTCATCCACCCCACGCTCCCACCACTCACTCAATTGTTCTGGATCTATTCTATTAACTGTAACCGGAACCTGGAGGCTTTTTACATCTACATGTTGCCTCTCCTGCAGCTGTGTAGGAGAAAAATGTGATGCTGGCCCATGATTTGGGAAAAGGGGCTGATAATGTACAAGCAGGAGAACACACACTTAAATAAGTATTAAGTGAACAGGATGAGGGAGGGTGGCATGCTGAGCCACCAAGAGGAAGAAATGGTGGCCATCAGACCTGGCCTGTGTCTCTTTATAAGTAGCATTGTAAGAACTCATTATAAGAGTTCTGTGGTGATGCTGTTGTGTGAAATGGGTATAATATTGTCTTAGCTTTCTTCGTAATACAAGAGGAGAAAAAGATGAAGAAGGAGAGGATTGAGGAAGAGAAGAGGAGAAAGGAAAAAGAGAAAAAAGCTAGATGTGAAGACAGAGCTAGAAATAAAGGTAAAGGGGAAGATGATGACTAACATGAAAAAGAAAAAGAAGAATGGAAAGAAGAAGAGGAAAAAGAGGTATAGAATGGAGGAGAAGGGTTAGAAAAAGTGGAAGAGTCCACACCTGTACTTGGGAGGCTGAGGCAGGAGGCTCACAGGTTAAAAACCAGCCTCAGCAACTTAGCTAGAAACTGTCACAGAACCCTGTTTCAAAACAAAAAATAAAAAGGGCTGGAGTTTAGTTCAGTGGTAGAATACAGCTGGGTTCAATTCCCAACACAACAACAACAACAAATAAGTAGAAGAGGGAGAAGAAAAGGAAGACTGATTATCCAAAGTAAGGAAATGAATACTTGTAAACCCAACCCTTGCACTTGTAACAAAATATTGTATTTCCTCCTTTCTTATACTTGCTTTTATAGCACAGGCCACTATGGCCAGGAGGAAAACTGGCTACTTGGAATGTTCATAAATGTGCATGGCCCCATCTCACTATTAAACAGAAGTGCTAACTACTCTCTAATTTTAGCCCATATCTTTTTAAATGTCAAAAGACAGATTTTCCTCCAACCCCCTTGCCGAGTCCTCAAGCTTTGACTCATGAAGATAACTTTATGAAGAAATTGGCAGAAAAGAATTGAATAAAAATACAGAGGAAAAATTTTGACAAGATAATTTTAAGACACTTTTCTAGTCCAGTATCTATATAGCCAAGTAGGCAGCAAAACATATTTTCTAAACTGAGATGATCAAGAGAAGAGGAAAGGAGAAAGGAAGATGTCCTTAGAGGCAAGAATGATAGAAACCAAGATATCGCCTGCCTGTCACAAGGTTCAGGGTTGGTCCAAGCTCTAGAAACTGACCAAGGGTGTATTCTAGAACTTTCAGTAATAAGATATGGTATTTACTGTATGGTACCTATGCAGTACTTACTGTGGGCCAAGAGGTACTTACTATGCAGTACCTACTATGTGTCAGGCACTGAAAAACATAGTTGATGAAGACAGTATAATCCTGTCTCCCAAGGATTGCATAATTTAGGCCGGACATGGTAGTGCATGCTTATAATCACAGTACTTGGGAGGTTGAAACAGGAAGTTCACAAAGCAATATAGCGAGACTCTCAGCAACCTAGTGAGATCCTGTTTCAAAACAACAACAAAAAATTAAATGGTCTTGGGGTGTAGCCAGGAGGTAGAATGTACTCTCTAGTACTACAAAAATGAATGAATGAATCAATCAGTCAACCAGTGAATCAATGAATGAATGAGTGAATGAATAAATCTCATAATTTAGCAGCAAGAACAAATTATTACAATTAAGGGATCAGATATAAGTCAGAAGCATGCACAGTAGGCCATAGGTGACACAGATTAGGTACCTAGCCACTGGGCAGGAGACATCCTGTAGTAGGAAACACATGAATCAAATCTTGAACAATTAAGAGTAAACTAGATAAAGAACTGAGCAGGTAGTAACATAATCAATGACAAGGAGACATAAAAGTGCAGTATAGCCATGTGTATTTAAAGTCTAGAAAGCTAAGTGGGACTAGTTATAGATGATCTTATTTGCCATAACCTAGAACCCGTCTTTTTTCTAAATATATAGATTTAAAGTTCATAATAAAATTTCAACCATTAATTATTTGAAGCTGCGTCCTCTTATACATTCCGGCATCCACCCATCTCTTCACTGCCACACCTCAACTACATGTGAGTTAAGAACACAGATGTCCATGGGGATGCTTGCTTACAATTAGATATTTTTGTCAGTTGACAGGAAACCAAAGAGTAGTAACTTCAAAAAAGTAGAATTATATTTCTCTCTCACAGCAAAGCCCAATTATTCAGTCCGAGGCTAGGACAGTTCACTCTTTTTGAGCCCATCTCATCACATCTTGCTGTTCTATCATAGATGGACTCATTCTCACCAAAGATGGCAGAACAGAAAGGAATTGGACAAAGAGCACATGGACACCAGAGTTTAAGGAATAACCCTAGAAACCACCACAAAACATCACTGCTCACAGTCTATCAGTCCAAACTTATATGGTACATTCAAAAACAATGGGGAAAATGTGATATAGTTTTAGCTTTATTCTATAACAGTAATGAGTAATAAGCCTTATTGTGTAGCAGTAGTGAAAGATAAAACTGAATTAATAAAAAGATCATCAAACATGTAAGTAAACTTTTTTTTGTAGTACTGGGCATTGAACACAGGGGTGCTCTACCACTTAGCTACATCCCAGTCCTTCCTTTTTACTGGGGATTGAACTCGGGGGCATTCTACCTCCGAGCTATACCCCCAGCCCTATTTTTTATTCTTTATTTTGAAACCGGGTCTCACTAAGTTGTGGAGTGCCTCACTAGGTAGCTGAGACTGGCCGCGAACCTGAATCCTCCGGTCTCAGCCTCTCGAATGCTGGGATTACAAGCGTGTGCCACCACGCCCGGCTTCCTTTTTCTTTCTCCTTCCTTCCTTCCTTCTTTCCTTCCTTCCTCTCTTCCTTTCTTTTCTTCTTCTTTTTTTTGAGATAGTGTTTCTGTAAGTTGTCCAGACTAACCTAAAATTTATGATCTTATTTGGTCATATGAATTTATCATTTATAAACTTATGACCCTCCCAAGTCTTTGGAATTCTAAGTGTGTGCCAGAATTATAAGTGTGTGCCACCATGACAGGCTTCAACTTGTTTTTCTTAATGCTACTGTATTGAAGATTTGTTTTAATTTCTAATTAAAGCAAAGGGCTTTTTCTCAGGAAAACTTGCTCTACCCCATACTGGACTGCTGAGTAGTGTCCTATTAGCAGCCCTTTGAAGTTTATTTTCTTAGTGTTGTCTGAACCCTCTTATAGAAGAAATTTCTTTTTGCATCTTTATATACAATAAAATTTGGGGATCTTGTTAATATATTACAAAAGAAAACAGATATTGTGTCCAATGTCAAGCCATTTACTGCATTTTTGCCATATAGTAAATGAGTTGCCATTGATAGCTAAGTAGAATTTGAGTCTTCAAAAACTTGAAGCAATCTACAACATTATTTACTTCCAACCTCAAGATTTGGAAACCACTCTTTCCTTTTAACATTACCAAGCACAGCACCTGATACACAGTAGGTACCAAGAAAATAATGGTCTGTTGAACTCAGTTTATTTGTACCTGCTAGCAAGGAAATTAAACAGATAAAGATACATATTTCATTTGACCATTTGTTTCTTTACATTAATTAATTCAATTAATATTGCACTTTTCTTGAGGACTTGCATGATGCTAACTGCTGGGGAGCTATAAAAATAATTATGTAACAGTCTCTTCTTTTTTGAAGAGCTCATACTACTGTAGGAAGGTGATGTACATTCAACTGATTTTGATGGTTTGGTAAGTGCTACACAACACTAGGGAAGTATAAATCAGATGCATTATTTCAGTCTAATTATTTTTATACTTTTACTAGTGCGTTATAATTATACATTATAGTGAGGTTCAAAAGTGTTTCAAGAATACATGCATGCATCACTTGGTGTATTTCTCTCCACATTCCACCTGTCTCCCCCTTTCCCTGTATGTGTTTGTGAGACTGGTAGTGATAGCTTCATATATGGACATAACACTATTTGAACTGTTTTCTTCCTCATTGTTAAAAGCATTAAAGAAGGAGTAATACTTGAACTCAGCTTTGAAAGATGAGTAAAGATCCACCAAGGAGATGTTAAATATATGAGCATTTTTTTCTTTAATGTCACACAGTATTTAATATCCGCTCCAAATTTGGGTTATGTAACAGAGCCTGTCTTTGCCTAAACTTCAGTCCCAACTGCACTGGACCACTGACAAACACTTCATCAGTACACTCTGCAGCTTGTTTTCTTACTAATGACAGGAGTGTGAGTTTTTGTATATATAGAGGTAGTCGCTTAGTCAGGCATGGTGGCGCATGCTTGTAATCTCAATACTTGGGAGGCTGAGATGGGAGGATTGCATGTTCAAAGCCAGTCTCCACAATTAGGCTAGACTCAGCAACTTGGTGAGACCTTGTTTCAAAACAAAAAAATAAAATAGAGTGAGGGTACACGTGTAGCTCAGAGGTAGCATGCCCCTGAGTTCAATCCCCAGTACTGTCAAAAAGTATAAATAAATAAAAATAAAAGAAGTCTCTTGACACACTCTAGGCATCATAAACATAATCATCCACAGACCAGTTACTTCATAGCTCCCCCTCTGCCTCTCTTTTCTCTTTCCTTTCTATCCTTTCACAAGCGTGTGTTTCAGTTCAAGGCTTCGATTTCTACCCCATGGCGAGGCTTTCACCTTGCCTTATCCTCTGAGATGAAGTCAGCTCTTCAGCTGTAGTAAGCATGCCCCTGGAAATGTGTCACTGCCTTCTTCCCCTCACCCACAAGGATTTTCTATGTTTTTTATCACAGTGTAGTTCTGCGTTTCAGCCTTTGAGCAACATCTGAGTCTCCACCAGCTGTGTTTTGCATTGTCCTCATTTTGTATAATTAAGAAAAACAGGAAGCCAATCACTTAAGTAAAGCTGACCCTCTTCATTCTGCAGACCCGAGAAAGGCCTGCATCAGGGCTTTTTATAGTACAGATTTTACAAAATTGATCCTGCAATCCACTTGAAAGTGGAACAAGGTTAGAGGAATGGTGACGACACTGTGGCCTTCCCCTTGACTACCGGCAGCTGTGCTTTTCTGAAACCACACAAGTCCCGTTTAAACACACTTCTCTTATATAATCAGTTATCACTTTGGTTTGTCACACTGTGACAGAGGATTTCCTCTGACCTTTTTTACACCAACTCAAATTTTGGGAGGGGGAAGCTTTTGACCTTCATGTTTTAATGTACCCTGCATCCAGCTTTTTAACCAGTAGGTCCTGTGCACGCAGATAGACAAACACAGCTGTGTGGCAAGTCACCAGGTGGGTCAGAGAGGGGAAGTGACAGAGAGAAAGAATTGCTCTTCTAAGCAAAAGGGAAAAAATTGACCCCAATTTATATAGATACTTGGGAATGAAACTCTAAGGAAGCCTCAGGCTGCTATTTGATTTTGCTAGATTAAAACCAATAGTATATATCTGAGGGGGAAAATGTCTCTGTTTCTACTTGACTTGAATTTCATTTTCTTAGGCATAAGATAAATAAGTACTTCATCACGTCTAATTTCACATAGAATAGGGGTCAGCTGTATTTGATTCACTTAAATATTTATGTAGTAGGTCATATTTCCTGATGGGAGATGTAGAGTTTTGTTGTGTGTGTGTGTGTGTGTGTGTGTGTGTGTGTGTGTGTGTGTGTGTGTGTTACCTCTGAGCTACACCCCCAGTCCCATTTTTTATTCCTTATTTTGAAACAGGGTCTCACCAAGTCGTGGGGCCTACCAAAGTAGTTGAGGCTGGCCACGAACTCAGATCCTCAAATCTCAGTCTCCCAAGTACTGGGATTACAAGTGTGTGCTACCACACTTGGCTTAGATGTGGAGATTTTTAATATGTAGCCCTTGCTTTCAAGTGTATATGCTTGTAGGGGAAGCTGATGTCACAATGAAAGATAATTCACAGAAATGTGACATATGATCTGAGTCCTAGTCTCATAAGTACTGGTTGTGATTAAAACTATCTCCTACTGCTGGACATGGTGGCACACAGCAACCTAGTGAGAGAACCTGTTTCAAAACAAACAAACAAAAATAACAAAAAAGTTTGGGGGTATAGCTTGGAGGTAGAATGCCCCTATGTTCAATAATAAAAACCACAACAAACAATCTCCTAAGTTTGAATTAGAGTATCAATGCTTGTCAAGGGACACTTCCAAGCAAACATTTCAATGTGAAAAGAAATCACTCATTCATTCAACACATTGAGCACCTAGTAGATTTTAGGCATTGTACTGTTTTTCTAGGGCTTAGAAACCTTTCCTCCTGGGCATATGTAAGGTTCTATATGTAGAAGTAGTTAACTTTTAGTAGATACCTTTGTGCTCCACTAAATTTGTTTTTCAAACCTCTAAGAGGTGGAAATTTTTATCCCTATGTGCAAGTAAAAACTGATTGATATTAAATAATCTCTTCGGTGTTATACAGCAAATAATCAATATATTGGGAAAAAAACCCTATGCTTTAAAGCTCATAGAGACATTTGATGAGTATTTTGAGTTCATGGTGCTAAGAACTATTTTGTATATAAAAGGCCTCCATTAATACCTATGTATATGGGCAGCCTGGCCACTCATCTGATCTTTTCATTCTATATCACAGAAAGGAAAATACTTTAGTTTTGTTTTAGAATTTGAAGATTAGAAGGAGATGCTTTAAAATAGAGTGAGAAATACATTAAGGAGGATGAATCTCAGGAAGAACATTAAATATGGTTAAGCACACAAATGGTGACATGGAGAAGCTGGAGAATCTATCTCTAGAGGTCTTTAAAAATAGAATACAATTTTTTTATGCTTCACAAAATGTCATATGAACTAATTATCTTTTGAGACCATTTCAACTTTTAAAGTCACCGCATTGCTCTGTGATATTATCACTAAATTGGACTGAAACTGTAAACAAACCCAGGAAAAATGAGTAATGTCCTGATTTGGTGACTCTAGTTAAGGTAGCTGACACAGGTGGCATTAGCCAGGCACTCCACTGCTATTTGAGAAAAATCACTAAATTGTACTTTTAAGAGGGACCCTAGAACATATTTAGTCCAGAGTATTTTATAGAGCTGGAAGCTTGAAATCTATAACCATGATTCAACATAGTTCTGTGAGAATAGCTTTTTATTAAAGAAAACCCTATATAAATATTAATTAAATCACATTATATGCAGAACAAAAAAGAAGTAGAAGTTCCATTTAAGGTGATATTTAAAGCAAGAGATTTTATAAGCTTAGTAAAGTGTTCTCTTTCTTACTATCCTTTCCCAACCAGCCCACCCTCCTCTAGTCTCACCAGGTAAAGGGACAGTACACCCTGAGGTTCTAAGTCTGCAGTGTCCCCAGTGACTCTGCAGATCCAGACTCCTGAGATGGACTCTGATTCAAATCCCTGCACCTCAGTGCTAAGGGGACTTTAGCCAGCTTCTTACACTCTGTTCTCAACATTTCCCCCTCTAGGACAGGCATGAAGGAGTAATTCATTCCCATAAACATATCCAAGATTTTATAAACACCCCAAATATTATATAGACAAAGAACACTGCAATCACCTGTTATTGTCACAGCACTAGTTCAGGTCCCTCACAGTAGTTCTAGCCCCAGTAAAATAGTCTGTGCTTTAATGTAGTTGCATTAAATGCAATCTGACTTCTATTTCTTCCTCTAAAGCAGACACCATAAAATGCAAGTGAGTGAAATTGATGCTATCACCTCTTTAGTATACTCTCCCTCATTTTTTAAGGAAAGTATTTGTGATCGCTACATGATGAATAGAAATAACTGAGATGCCTCTCACAAGTGGGCGTGGCACACCAGTGCAACTCACAGCACAATAAGAAACCAATGTTTAGCCCGGTCTCCTAAACAGTTTTGCATGAAAAATCAGTCTACTTGAGAAGGAAAAGTATCTTTGCTGAGGCCATGCAACTATTTACAGGCAGGATCAGGACCCAGGTAAGACTATCACTGGGACTGTTCTGGTAGTTGTTTAGCTATTTAAGTTTTCTGGAGCTATGCACTACCTCTACTGGAGTTGAAAGAACAAGGCTCATTTTGGCCTCTGCCTTTTCACTGCCTTACCTGAGATGTAGACAGCATCTGAAGCAGCTGGGCCACCTTACCCTTGCCCTTAGGACACATTTTGGCCATTTACATGGGCTCCCAGTTCTGCTATTTGCACCAGAATGCAGGATTCTGTAGGAAAGCATGATTCCTCCCAACTCAGAGCACCAGAGGTCATTCAGTCTTCACTTTTCACTCATTATGTTAGAAAGAGGCCTCCAAAAAATATCAGGGAAATTAAAAAATTGAAATTTATGGTAAACAACAACAACAAAAAATAAATCCCAAGAGTATGTAGAGTGCTCCTTGAAAATGAAGGCATGCCAGTTGTGGATGTGGAGTTGTTCGTTCATTCTCTAACCATCCTGTTTTGAAATAATTTAGTCTATGATGGGACTGAGAAGTGTACAGGTACCAGTGGATTCTTCCTTCATGTGCTCATTCAACAATGTTACTCAGAGCCTGTTATAAGCTACTCACTGTGTTAGGCACAAGGAATGCAGCCTGGTATTTAGTGAACTTTTATGGGAATGTTAACCAAGATAAACTTATCTAAGTGGAGTTGAATCATGGTTTAAGAAAATGTTGGGGGTGGTGGCACAGACCTGTAATTCCAGTACTTGGGAGGCTGAGACAGGAGGATCACAGGTTTGAGGACAGCCTCAGCAACTTAGTGATACTGTCAGTAACCTAGCAAGACCCTGTTTCAAGTAAAACAAAATAGGACTTGGGGTGTAGCTCAGAGGTAGAATGTCCCTGTATTCAATCCCCAGTAACACACACACACACACACACACACACACACACACACACACACAACTGGGTGTTTAGTTCTTCTAAGAAATACATTTTAAGATTTTTTGCCTCCTTACTATGATAATTACTTGGATGAATATCAAGAAGTTCAAGATAAGACTGCTATTCAAAACTTGGGTGTAAGGCAGGACGCATATTTCCTAGATTCTCATTTAAGTAAATGACATGAGCAATTTCAAAATTCATGGCACAATTGTCAAGCTAACTATTATCAAAAGCACTGAGTGACAAAATGTAAAGGAAAAAAAGCAGCTTCAGAAGAAGCAAACTCAGAAGAAAATATCCTGGAGGCATTAGCAATTTGAGCTGGACTCTCTGAAGCCAAGCGAGTTGTCCAAATACAAAGAAGGAAGAAAATGCACCCAATATTTATTTCATTTTCATCTTACATTTGATGGTGCTTTAAATGCTAGTATGAGGTAGCCAGAGAGAGGCAGTGATAGGAAGAGCTTGTGTTGGTTTTAGAAGTAGAAAACCTGGATGAAGACCTCACAGCCTAGCCTGTGACAGCCACTAGACCTGAGAGAGTCCTCCTGTAGTCAGAGAATAGAAAGAAAGGACGTCCTGGAGTTCCTTTTGGCTCCAGGGTCACTGTCTCTATTAGATATTGCTTGATACCATGAGCATGCAATTTTTAAAAGAACATTTTGTCTCATTATGACTAGTACAAGTCAAGATTGAGAAACACAAGGCTAGTTTTCCAAGTGGATTCTCTTTGGTTGAAACACTGTTGTTCTTTGATTTGATGTTTATAGTCTTTATTAATGCTTAGAAAGTAAAAAAATGTACATTTTTTAAATTAATATGCTGTGTTCCAGGTGCACAGTCTCATCTAGCTGCTTATTAATGAGCAATTTGCCTTTCAAATATTTTCTCAGCATTTCAAACGGAATGTTATCTGTATTTTCCAATGTGTGTGACTTTCCTCCTATAGATTAAAAGAGCAAATTTTATTTCACTCAATGATTATTCGATAAATATTTATTGAGGACCCATAAATGTCAAGCACTGAGCTTGCTGGATATAGTGGCTATAAAAGAAAAAAAAATTGGTCTCCTTCTTTATGAAGACTACAGTCCTGTGGGTGACATTAGACTTATAGATAGATCAATTGTATTTCAAAATATTGGAATTTAAACAAGAGCTTTAGAAAGCACAGAAGAGGGAACATTGGCTTGCAGGAAGAAGATTTCATAAACAAGGTAACATTTAACCTGAGTTTTTAAAAGGGAGATGGCATTCATTATTGGAAATACTAACATTGACTGTGTGTACATACGTGAAAATCCCAGTATCAGTCTCAGTCCTCTGTGTGGGAAAGGAGACAGGAAGGTGAGGGGGTGGGGTGCCAAATGCTGTGTGCATGTATGTCAATGTCAACATAATTTACATTATGATGTGAGATGATAATGCACCAATAAAAGAACATTTTAATAAACTAAAAAGAGAGAGAGAGAGATGGCAAATGGCATCCCTCAACCTTTTGCCAACCCATTGATGACATGAGTTTTGTGTCATCAGCATTGTGAAACCCGTAGTATTAGGTGCCCTCATCTATGACAGAGGCCCATTTGATTCTTACACAGTAATTGTAAAAATAAGAAATAATGCCTAGTGACCAGACAGAATAGATGCTCTGTAAAGAAAAGGTGTCTCATGTATTATCACAGAGACCTACTGAACTACATGTCTCACTACCTCCTGTATGCAAGCCAAATCCCCAGTGTACTTTTCCCTCATAGCTTGTGTTATGGCTGCAATTAAGTTCTCATTTGTGCATTTAATATCTGCCTCCCCTGTGAGACTATAAATTCTGTGAATAAGGGAGTGAAATTTGTATAGATTATTATATCCCTACCTGAATGTCTAGCTCATTATAGATACCAAATGAATAATTTTGAAGGAATATGTAATGATAAGGAGAGACTCATAAGCTATGGAAAATACAGTATCAAGTCATATTTTTAAACTGTGAGTACTCTATCTCCAGAATATCAATTTATTAACTTTTCTTCACAGAAAAAAATAGGAACCCAGACCTCCTGAAGCAGTATCTACACCATTTGGAACCCAAGTCCAGCACACCCATTTTCTTGCCTCAATCCTCCATTATCTTCTTCATAAAGTAGCCTCAAAGCAGGTAGTCAGAATAAAGTAATCCTATGACATTTTTTCTGGTGCTTTTTGCACAAAATATAGATTTCCTTCATTTCGTTTTACTTTTCTACAGCCTAGACATTTTTACAAGACCCCTCTCTTTCCTCAGTCTGTCATGTCTCATGGAAAATTTGTTAGAGGAACCCCATCATGAGACTTCATTACTTTCCAAAGCCATGATGAAGCATTATTCTGAATAAAATTAAGTTCTACTTCTTCCAATTAACAGCAGATGATGAAAGTGCCTGCCAATTCTGTTGCCTTTCAGCTGGGTGTTTTTCTCTTGCCTGGTCATTTGTAAAATGTGAGCCCTCCTAATAGGGACCTAGTTATTCACTTGAATTAATGAGTTTCAACTGAATTAATAGTGCCTAGCACACTGTAGGCATTCAATAATAGTCAACAGCAATTTATATGCTGACTTAAGTTGGTCCATTTGAGGATGGAGGCTAAAATCAATATGATGTGGCTTTCCTACTAGACTTGACTTAAAGAGAAAGATCCAGTTTCCAAATTCAGGGACCAGATTTTATACAGTTCTGTAGTTATACTCTCTGAAAGAGTCTTAAAAGATTCTGCAGAAACTATTGAGCTGAATTTCTTCCTCTGATTTCCCAGCAAATATACAAGATGATCTATATTACCAAGATACATCTTTTGAGTCATAGAGTCTTCCTTTTACAAGAGTACCTGGCCCAGAGTAGGTCTTTATCCACATATTAGCTGAAAATAAGTACAGGGACCACATCACAAGAAACATGTCAGGCCATAGCCCATTTCCCTGCATGTGGTAGACACTGGATAACTGCTGATTTAATTAATTTAGATGAAGTTGAATTAAACATCTGGCATAAGTTAACTTTGAGAGGAAGTCTTCTGGGTCTAAATCCAAGAAGATAAAGTATAGAAAAAATGAATGATCAGGAAAGAGTTACATTCATAGGACTTCAGAGGTGACATAAGCAAATTGAGATTACGGAGTAACATATGGTGCCTACAGTCTTATGGCACATCTTAGCATGTGGAAGCTTTTAATTAGAAGAAATTAAAATTCCGTGGAGATCCTCAAAGCTATGGACTGAGAGTTTTAAAAACAAATCAATATTATGTGTTTGTTAAATTATAACCTTCGTGGGAAATCAATAACATGTTTGCTGAGAAAAATGTTTAATGTGTCAACTGAGTTATGGAAACTTCTCATGCCAAAGGCTAAGCCCAGTGATTTGTTTAAGCACCTTCATTAAGTGAACTACTTTATTATATCAGTATATTATACTGATTTACATATGTCCACTTCCCCTGGGTCTCCAGTTGTTTTCTGAGCTTTGTTATCTCCTCGGCTTCCCTTGGCTTTCTTCCTCACAAGAAGAAGTAGTATCTTCTATTTCTTGTTAACAACTTACTCGGTGTTCATTTACTTTTAAATGATTTGGGTTATAATGACAACAGCAATAATAAAAGTTCTAAGAGTGTAAGTGTTATGTTAATGACTGTATATGCTGATGGGAAGTATATATCAATCAAGATTAAAATATTTTCCCTCCTACAACATTTGTTCAGCAAGCTAGTGAACATTCACTGAGCTGCCCAGCACACTGCAGGCAGTAGAACAGAGTCAAAAAGAATGTCATGACTCCTTCTTGGTAAGTGATTAACATTTGAGGGCGAAGAGATGAAAAGATAAACATCCCATTAAAATGTTAATATAACAATGGGGGGACTTAGAAGAGTCATTGCTAACTGCTGAAGAGACTGAAATCTTTGGAAGGATTGTGTTGAAACTGAGACTCAAAATCTGAGTTTCAACTGAAAAGACACCAAAGAGACAGATTTCAGTCAGTTGCCTTCACCATTTCATCAAGGGACAAAAATCTGGGATGAATTTGGTGTCTGGTCCATGCTCTGAGAGCTGAAATGAGCAGAGAGAAAAAGTGGTGTGTGTGTGTGTATTTGGAGTGGAGAGAAAGTAAGAAAAATAAAACTAGAATTGCAGATTTAAGGCAGTTTGAAGAAGATTTTGAATGTCAGAATAAGAAATCTGGAATGTGCACTGTGCTTAAAGGGAGCCAAATAAGGATGCTAGTAGAGCACTAACAGGCTCAGTTTTATTTTTAAGAGAGAGCCTCTAAGCATTACCTTATAGAAGAAAGAACTTAGTGGATACAAATTTGTTGCAGTTTGTAAGAAAGAAGAATGTGTGTGGCATCCATTAAGAATCTACTGAGTAAATTCTTGCTTTATAAACTTTCTAAGAACAGTCAAGTACACTCAACCCTGTGTTGAGGTTTTCATTGAGAAAGCTTAGCTTGCCCCCTTGTGGCTGAAGGCAGATCCTGCACAAAAGGGATATTTAATCTAGGAATTTACACCAACCCCAAAACATTAAGTCAAATGAACAAAGTATTAGTTCAGGTTTATCACAAGTGTTTGAAGTAAACAAAAAGCTGAAATATTACATTTAACATGAATATTAATTACCACTAAAGCCAACTTTGGTAATTATCTTTGACTCACCCCTCACATAAAAACATGAGCAGAGAGCTCTGCTGATTTAATTTTCTAACTTTGACATTTAGTCAGGCTAGAAGCGTTTTCCTTGAAAATCCCTAATTTTATTCAGAAAAAAAGAATAAACACAGATCTCATATATTCCTGAGAGCGTGTAAATTGGAGCATTTCTTATGACATGCAATGACTTTGGAGCAATTTTTTTTTCTACTAAAAGTGAAGTTGTATATACATTATGAAATTCCATTCCTAGGCAAATGCCTAAGGAGAATCTCACACGTGTATGCCAAGAAAGTCGTGAAAGAATGTGACAGCAGCATCATTATAGTTTTGTTATCTCAGAGAGTAAACAATAGAAATCACCCAAATGCCCTTAAGGGGGGGAAAAAAAGGTACATGTAGTTGTGGTATTCTATATAATGACATGCTGTACAAAATTTAAAAGTAATGAACCAGATTTGAAACAATAAGTGTGCATGAATTCCATAATATAATGTTGTAGAAAAACAGTCATATGATACTGCTTACATAAAATTCCAAAAGAAGAAAGACAAGAGGAGGGGGCACATACCTGTATAAAAATAAATAAAATATGGACCTTTGAGGGGGACATTATTCTGACTCTCATAACCTTTAACAATCTTTCTAAAGAAAGGTAAACTGAAGTATATGAGGTTAAACTGTAAAGTATACTCTACTTTACTATTCACTTACTTTTTTTTTTTTTTTTTTTGCGGTACTGGGGATTGAACTCAGGGGCATTCTACCTCCGAGCTATACCCCAAGCCCTATTTCTTATTCTTTATTTTGAAACCAGGTCTCACTAAGTTGTGGAGTGCCTCACTAGGTAGCTGAGGCTGGCCGCGAACCCGGATCCTCCGGTCTCAGCCTCCCGAATGTTGGGATTACAAGCGTGCGCCACCACGCCCGGCGTGAATTTTAAACATTGTAAAATCATAATTCAAAGTGTTTTCTAAGAGTATATAGGTCCTCCCTGTGTAATCTGGGAAGCTGGGTCTCTTTTCTCCACCCTCGTGTGCTTCAACCATTTAGGGCTGCTGTTGTGACCCAAAACAGAAACATGAATTTGGAAGAAAGATTTGTAACTCATTGTTAGACCAGATGCTTCAAGTTTATTAAAAATAACTAGGGAGCTGGGCATGGTGGTACACGCTTGTAATCCCAGCACTTAGGGGGCTGAGATAGGAGAATCACAGGTTTGAGACTAACCTATGGTAACTCTGCGAGACCATGTTTCAAAGTAAAAAAAAAAAAAATGTAAAAAGACTGAGGGTATAGCTCAGTGGTAGAACACCCTTTGGTTCATTACACACACACACACACACACACACACACACACACACACACACACAGGACCATTTGCAATGAATAACAGTGTCTAATACTCACTGTTCACAGGACATCCATCCTGAGATTGTATACACTTGGTTAAAGTCTGCCTAACCTCTTCATTCTTCCAGGGAAAAAGATGGGCCCTGGTGAGAGCTTATTTAGTTACCAACTGTTAGAAATTTCATTTTTCACTACTTCTTGTCTTTTCTGTGAAAAGGCATTGTAAGTTTGAAGGAATGAGATGCATTGCCATTTGGAATATTTTTGTAGGTGAGCAAGAGACAACTTGGAGTCTGTGGGCTTCCTCACAATAGGAAGTGCAGGCAGGCAGGGCTGAGCTCACTGTACCACAGACTCTGCCACCTGCCACTCCCCAGGCTCCTGCTGTTCACCTTAGAGTGGCCAGGAAGCAGAGAGAGAGAGAGAGAGAGAGAGAGAGAGGGGGGAAGGGGTTTGGTACCAGATACATAGTCCAAGGGCATGCCCTACAGTGACCTACTTCCTCCAACTAGGCCTTACAGTTCCCATCACCTTCCAATAGTCCATTCAATTATGAACCCAACAATGGGTTAGTCCATTGATGAGATGAAAGCCCCTGTAATCCTATCGCTTCCCAAAGCCCCATCTCTGAGCATCGTAGCTGCACTGGGGAATCAAGACTTCAAGGAGCCCCTGGGGACTTATCATATCCCTACCCCAACACTCGGCCCAGGGTACCTCTCCTGCCTCACAGTCACTTCACTTATTCCTCTTCAGTGAACCATGTCAGTGCCTGACTGGAATCCACCAGTCAGTCTCCCAACTCACAGACTTTCATATTTGCTCCTCTTTTCCTTTGGAATGCTTTTCTTTCCACTCTTCACAGAAGAAAGTCTCTCATTCTTCACAATTCAGCTCACGCATGACTGACTGTTTAAGAAAGGTTTCCTGACCTTCACTAATGTACATGCTAATTCCTTTGTGTTTTCTTGCAGCATCTTCTCATTTTCTTGACAGTCTGTGATTATTTCATTTAATTGTTAATTGAGTTTCCTTTGTCAGCTCCACTAGAAGAGAAGCTTCAGAAGAAAAGATATTGTCTTTCTTACCTACTATGGAATCCCAGCAGCTAGTATTCCTGCAAACCTAGAGATCATTCTGCCCTCAAGGTTGAGCGAGTCCTGTTTAAATTAGAGAGTGAGCAACTGCTTTTAGGCCAAAGAGTGGCACATTTTGGAAGCTTTATTGTATTGTTCAATTTATATGTGTGCGATAGTGGGGATTGAAGCCAGGGGTATTCTGCCTCTATACCCCCAGACCCTTTTGATTTTCAAACAGGGTCTCACTGAGTTACTGAATACCAGCTTCAAATCTGCCATCCTCTTGTGTCAGCCTTCCCAATTGCTGGAGTTACAGGCATGTGCCACCATGTCTAGTTGTGATTAATTTTATATATCAAAAAGAAACATTGACTGAATGTATAATGAAGAAGGCAGGAAATGTGAAGAAGAAAATATAGCACAAAATTAGCAGTGCAGCCATGAGCTAAATGTACCAGGATGTGTCCAAGGAGGGGCAGATGTTGCTGGTGGATTTTAGAGTTACATTTTGTGTAATGAATAAGAAATGCATGCTAGATTATCTTATTAGCCTTCTCTGAATATTGAAATTCCAAGCTACACAACCATCTAATCATTCAGTTCCTACTTTCATATGTGATTGATTTATCAGTTATACTTCAGATTTTGAATTGAATATTTCTCCTAAACAATCTATTCTTTAATGTTTTCTGAAACCTTAATTCTTTACTGCAGGGAAAAAAATTATTGATAATAAGGACAAGTTATCTATTATAGCATGTAAATAGTCCTCAGTAAATTTTATTTTATTTTATTTTGCAGTACTGGGGGTTGAACTAAGGGGCATTCTACCTCTGAGCTACACCCCTAGCCCTCTTTTTACTTCTTACTTTGAGACAGGGTCTCACTAAGTTGTAGAGAGTCTCACTAAATAGCTGAGGAAAGCCTCAAACCTGCTATCCTTCTGTATCAACCTCTCAAGTACTGGGATTACAAACATGCACCACCACGCCCAGCTCACAGTAAATTTTAATATCAGTCTAGCACAACTGTATAAAACTCTGTTCCAAACCCATTGGAAAAAAAACAGAGGAAAACATGCTTCAAACATCTTAGTATCTTAAGAAGTTATGCTCTATCATCCCCCTTCCCTGGCTTTCAATTGGCTGTTTCTTTAACAGTATCTTTGTTTTATGCCTTTTCATTCCTTTTTGTTTTCATATTTTTGTGGCAGTAGTGATTGAACCCCTAACTTTATTTTTTATTGTGAAACAGGGTCTTGCTAAGATGCCAAGGGTCTCGCTAATTTGCTGAGACTGGCTTCAAACCTGTAATCCTCCTGTCTCAGCTTCCCAAGTACTGAAATTATAGGTGTGTGCCACTATGCTGGCTCTTTTCTTTATTTTTATTCATGCCTTATAGCCTTATAGACTCACATCATAATGTAGTTCATTATGATAGTGACATACATGCACACAGCAGTTGGTGAGTTTTCCCCCAGTTCCCTCTCCAATCCCCCATTGCCCAGACTTGATATTGAGATTATGCTAGCTCTTCTCATTCTTTAAAAGTAACATGGGTATCTCATTCTCCAGGATATTGTCCCTTTTTACCCTAATATAGGGTAAGTGCACCTCCATGGGAACATGTGTATACTATATTTTAATATGGTATTTCATCAATTCTAAAATGCACATTTTATACTTAGTATCTCTTAAACCAGGTTGTGTGCTATCAGTGACAGATTGGTAACACTTATCTGTCTTAGCTACTGAAAAAGGAGCTCAGTGAGAGCTGGGACTGTGCTGTCTCTTTAAATATGACCGTGTCCATTATAGTGCCTTTAAGACTCATTGTAAGTGCCCAGTGAAAAGAGGGATGGATAAAAATTACAAATTTCATGGTAGACAATTTCATTGTCAGAGTATAAAAAAATGAGGACAAAAATTTGTCTGCCTTTTTGTTTTTGTTTTTGTTTTTGTTTTAGAAAAGAGTGGGAGACAGCTATACCACTCCTGGGTATCTACCTTAAAAAATTGAAACCAGACTACCATAATAATGCATGCATATCTATGTTTATAGCAGCACAATTCATAATTGTCAAGCTATAGAATGGAATCAGACTAGGTGTCCATCAACAGATGAATGGATTACAAAATTATGGGATATATACACAAGGTGACCTCAGAAATGGAATTCTACTCAGCCATAAAGAACAAAATTATGTCATTGTCAGGAAAAGGGATAGAACTGGAGAATATTGTGCTAAGTGAGATTACCCAGTCACAAAAAGTGAAAGGTTGAATATTTTCCCACATATGTCATATGTGGAAGCTAGAGAGAAATTGGGACACAGGAGGGACTTCAGACAAAGGAGGAGAAACCTTAGTGGAGTGAGGGAGGGGACCTTGCTGACAGAGGTGGAAAAGGGCAGGAAGATGAAGAGGGAAACACTTCAGTGGACATGATGTATATATACAAATTTATCAGTGCCAATCACAGTGTCATACATAGGAAGGTGGGGAAGGAGAAGGAATGGGCTGGAAACTGGGGGAGAGCTCAACAAATGCTGTGTGTATGTATGCCTCTTTCACTCTGAATTTCATCACCATGTATGATTACAATGCACCACAAAAAGGAAGGAAGGAAGGAAGGAAGGAAGGAAGGAAGGAAGGAAGGAAGGAAGGAAGGAAGGAAGGAAGGAAAGAGTGAGAGAGACTGTAGGGAAAGTTACATATGGTAAGAACCTGAGATAAAACTGTTCCCCACCTGTGGTTTGAGAAACATCACTTAAGACAGAAGGAAGAAAGTAAGATAGGAAGATGAAAAAGATGGGTGACCTCAGAAAAGATCTGCTTAGCTAATCTGAATGGAATGTAAATGAATAAAGAAATTCAGTTAGAGATGGGACTTTAGAAAGGGGTTGAAAGTGGCATTAGTACCACACCAAAGTGTTTGTGTTTTATTGTGGAGCAGGAGCCAATTTATGAAGCATTTGGATGTGACCAAACTTTTATTTAAAGTAGATGTATCTGGGGCTGATTCGTTGAATAAATTTGTTGATGGAGAGAATGCAAGTAAGAAAATCAATTACTGGGTGGTCATTATTCATCTAATAAACATTTATTTAGCATCTATGAAATCCCTGACACGGGCTGTTTCAGTGGTTTAAAAAAAAAAAAAGCCTCAATCCTTTCATTCCAATATCATATAGTCCATAAAAATAAACACTCAAACAAAGAGACAAGAAGAATAGTATTTTAAAAAAATATTCTGTGTTACACAGGTTGCTCTGAATCCTGACCCCAGTGTGGGGGTGAGGTATGGAGACTGTAGGGGAAATAAATCATGGAGGCTCCTATAGAAGGTGTTATCTTAACTGAGCCCTGAAGGTAAAGAGATAGAAAAGGACAACTGTGAAGAAGCAAGTGCAAAGCCCAAGAAATGGCCTATTATGCTTACACTGAATTGCAAATAATTGTGCATGGCAGGACTCTAAGTCCTGGGAGATGAAGTGAGAAAAGAAGGAAGAGGTTGAGAAAAGGAGGTTAGTGTGTTGGGGTAAGGAGAGGCAATAAATGTCGTTAGAAAGGAGAATGGAAGTCAAATGTAACTATTCTGGGGAGAAGAAACAAGGCCTGATAGGGGAATGAACAGTGGATATAAGCAAAAAGAAAAGAGCAAGTATCTCTGTTCAAGTAGATTTCATTACACTTGTATTAGATTCATTCACTTGACAAAATATACTCTATCCCTCCTGTGTGCTAGGCTATAGCACCACTGCTTTTTATCAGGGGATTCTCAGTCTAATGTAAATCATCTTGATATTAAACGTCACGTTCTGCCAATTTGGTTGGCTGGACCCTACTCTGGAAGACACAAGGGTGGAAATATGCAGAAGGATGTGTAGTGTAGAGTTGTATTTGGGTGACAGGAAAATAGAGGTATCATTAACCAGGTCATTTCTATTTATACATGCTCCTAATTGCATTCAATGGTCCAGCAAAATTAAAAAAGGAAACTTGTAAAGACTTCAATTTTTAAATCAAAGTACTGACATATCTACCACGCTCAGAAGCAATGTCTGAATCAGAGAGAGTAAGAAATACCCAATATCTGAGAACACATATGTAATGTGAGAGTTAATGGTGGGAATTAGAGTTAGTGAGTTATGAATCTCAGCCTATTTACTAGCTATATCAACAAGTTACATAATTTCTCTCTGTCTCTATTATGACAAAAAAGTGGAGGAAAGCAAGTAAGCATTTCATAAATTGTTATAAGAACTAAATTCATTAATATCTCTAAGCTTTAATACAGATGCAGCTCATATCATAGGCACTTATTTGAAAAGTGAACCTGTCACTTCATATCAGAACACCAGGACAAGAAAATTAAACAAGTCTCAGGGTTTTCTTGATTTGGGGCCAGCACTTTAACATTGTAATAAGCACAAAATAGCTTTCTGTGACTGTACATTCAATTACATATTCAAATATCTAAATCAATTATAAAAATGCTTTCTAAAAGACTTTAATTATATAACTTCTTCTTTGGAGAATAAGTCCCCATAACCAAGCATGAATTACAGAGTGTTACAATTTAGATTTAAAATGTCCTCTAAAAGCTCATGTGTTGAGAGTATGTCCCCAGTGCAGCAAGGTTCAGAGGTGGGTCATTGCAGGTGTGATCTTGGGGACTATATATGTCCCCCAGTTCTCTCTTCTTTTGACTAACATGATGTGAAAGCCAGGTCCCTCCACCATACGCTGCCATCACTCCACTGCTGCCACCATGATTTATGCCTGAGAGCCAGCCCTGTGAACTGCAGCCCCTGAAACGCTGATCCCCAATAAGCCTTTCCTTTTCTAAGTTATACTTGTTGGATATTTTGGTCACAGCAACTGGAGAGCTGACTAAAGCACAAAGTAACTTTATTTGAGGAAGTATTAATATTTATATAATAGTGACTGATTGCTAGAGAATTCTTTGATTGGAACCCATTGCTAATGAGGCCAGAGTTAAGGCTACATGTTCTGCCTTAATCTTTCACCTGTCCCATACACCAATGTCATTGACACTAGCTCATTATGAGGAGCAAAAGCATCTGGATAAGAACAGCCGGATGGATGGGGCTCATTTGCTCCACTGCCAGAGACAACTCAAAGTGGTTGTCCACTTGGGCCACCTAGTGTCTTCTTGTGGAGAGGACAGGTCATGCCTGTTGCAGGGTCAAGGAAGTGTGGAGGAAAACGGATCCGAGACAAAAAGCTGGATTGCCCAATGCAAGTATAATTTAAGCTCTAAATTCCTATTTTTTTTCTGTATTTGTAGCATTTAAAAGTTAGTGATAAGTACGTAATTGCTTGATAATTTTTTTGAATGAACAAATTATGATGCTTCCTGTTAGGAAGATGTTTTAGTTTCTATGGTGTTGCAGAGGAAGCACATGATAACAAGCTGCCCAGGAAAACAGGAGCAGGCACACAGCCAGCTAGAAGAAGTCCAAGAGATCTTTTGGGTTCTGCTGGGTAAGTGGTCTCATACTAGGAAGTCAGATACAAAAAAGAGGATTAGGAAGGTACCAAACCAATTATCCCATAGGTGAATTCTGAGCTCTAGAGGCTCAAAAGAGAACAGTAACTTGAGTCAACAGTGAAGGCCAGGTCAGTACCTGTGTCTCTCCATCAGCTGGGCAAGACTGAAAATCATAGGCAGATGAGGCAGCAGCATTGCCCTGGATGGAAGCATGAATAGATAGAGTAAGATGTCCTCACATACAGAAGATAGATGGCCTTTGCTGAATCTCAATGCAGGACTGCTGCAGGTCAATCTGCCTCTTGCATAGAGTTTGTGCAGTGACACTACAATGCTTGTGATAGGATGGTGAAAACCAGCTCCTGTAACAGTAAGAAGGATGAGCTGAGTATGTACATACACGTGTGTGTGTGTGTGTGTGTCAGGGGTGACTCTTCTTACAATATTGTACTTGGAAAGATGTCCATTTGACGCTGGCCAAGAAATAGGAAAAGATTCAGATTCCCTAAACAGTCAGGCCCTGTGTCAAAATATTTACCTATATTATTTCATCAATTTTCCATAGCAGGAGCCAGATGCAGTGGCACATGCCTGTAACCCCAGTACTAGGGAGACTGAGACAGGGGGATCACAATCTCAACAGATGAACAAGACCCTGTTTCAGAATAAAAAATAAAATAGTGCTTGGGGTATATCTCAGAAGTAGAACATCCCTGGGCTCAATCCCTAGTAGCATGCGTGTATGTGCATGCACACACACACACACACACACACAGAGTCCCATAGCAGCAGTACCATATATTATTAGCTCAATTTTTAAAATGAGGATCCTGAGTTTCAGAGCACTTCCATACTTGCCTGAGATCATATTGCTTGTTCCTGGCAGGAATAGACTTTAAATCCAGAAATCCAAGGTGTGGGGAATTGTTTCCACTTGGTTGAGCATTCTGGTAATGTGAGCATCTCTTTTTTTTTATTTTTCTGGAAACTGAGCATGCTGAGCAGAACAGGTCCCTAGCCTTCAATAGTAAGTGCCCATTACAGAAGCTATGTCAGTGGCACAGCTGGGAGTTTGAGTCAGACAGTGGCTGTGCACAGGATCTCACTGTCCTCAACTGAATCTAGTGGCAGTCAACCCTGGAGAATTACTCAGACAGTTTTTGAAGTTGTACTTCAAATGGACAAACTAATTGTTGGGTTTGTTCTCAAATCACTGCTTTGATTCCATGGTACCAAAGCAATTTGACTTCCAGTCTGGCCCTCTCCAATAAACTCATTCCTAGCTCCTCCCTCCTTCTTTTCTCAGCTGGCAGTCACTCCCCTTGCATCCTTCATCCAGCTCTCAAAATTATCTAAACTGAACTTGGATGAACCTTCCCAAGGGCTGGAGAATTTTCCATTACAGCAAAGCTTGCAGAACTCTGGACTTTCTCCATTTCAAGACACACTTGATCATGTCTTACGTGTTCTACTTTGTTAATTCCTCCAACTAATACAAATAACTGAAAAGTGAAATTAACAATTGCTTAGAAATAATCACTGTCAAAGCATATTAATGTGCATCCTTATGGACCTCTTCCCTGCCTTGCATCTACTTTCATGTGTTTTGTTGTGCTTTTTGGAGATTGGCACAGTCCACTGTGTGTCAGCGGCAGGTCTGGGGAGTAGAGTCCAGGGCAAGAACACTTGGGATGGCCTCATTGCGTGTTGTGCTGCTTCTTCTGCTCTAACTCAGTGCTGGCAGAAGAGAAAAAATAGGGAGTTCACTCATATCCCTTCTTGTATATTACCATTTTCCCTTACTTTAACCCTTTTACTCCAAGAAGCACCAGTCAACATCCCTTCTTAAGGGCCTCATACTCAGAGATTGGACTTTGGGTAAATGTGAACAACTCTCCCCCACTAGATACAACCCCCCTGCCAAAAAATAAAAATAAAAAATAAAAACACACTTCATAATCTATGCTACAGAGTGAATCATTTTTTCATTGTATTACTGAAAATCTTGTAGGGTGCTGTTTAATAGTCCAGATCTCCTATAGAATCTAGATGGGTTTCTTGAGTATATGCTACTTCCTAGCAAATACTCACCTGGATGTCATTCATGTGAGCATAGAGAATGGACACTTTTTCAAACCTGGATGTTCAGGAAAAACACCTGGGGAGAAAATGGGAAGAAAATAAGGCTTTTTAGCATTGGGTCCTAGAGAGCTGTGAGATTAGAACATAAAGTCTGTGTGCTATGGATTCGTAGAGAAAATAGCATCTGCCGGTTTTGAAGAAATTGGGGACGGGAGTAAGGCAACATTTTTCTTTAGTTGTTTTTTTTGTATTTATAAAATAATTTATAATCAAAATATATAATGTTCCAGTAAAATGGTCATAGTTGATATTAAGTGACTATCCACGGGGGTCACAGACTCTCTGATAAGTGCCTTCCACCCACTGTTTCACTTGGCTTTCAAAAAAGTACTGTGAAATAAGCACCACTGAGTGTGTGTGTGTGTGTGCGTGTGTGTGTGCGTGTGTGTGTGTGTGTGTGTGTGTGTGTGTATGTATGTGTGTGTCACTAAAGATTGAGCCCAGAGGCATTCTACCTGTGAGTTACACCCCTGGTACTTTTTATTTATTTATATATATTTTTTGGAACAGTGTCTCACTAGATTGTTAAGAATCTAGCTAAGTTGTTAAGGTTGTCCTCAAACCAGTGATCTTCCTGTCTCAGCCTCCCAATTACTGGGATTACAGGTGTGTGCCACCACCTGCTTACCATTGCACTTTTACAGGGAGGATACTGAGTCTCAGAGGGTTCAGTAAGTTGTCCAAGGTCATGTGGTAGGTGATAGACTTAGAATCTCTCCAGAGCGTGCACTCTTAGCCACTACTCTAACCCTAAGGATTTAGAAAGTTATTTTAGTTTAGTGACCTTGACCTAAGGGGTAGAAAGATGATAGGCATATTTGGAAGCTCCAAATGACCATTCATATATTTCTCCATTCTACTGACAGAATTAGCCATCTTCTAAAACATTGACTGTTACTACATTTTTTTATTAATCATTTATTGATTAGTAATGACACATTCATATATGCATGTAACATTATTTGTCCTATCTCCTACCCTGTATCTCCCATTTCCCTCCCCACCTCCCTCTTTCAGTCTTTTCCTACTACTGTACTAGCCTCTTTACTTTTCAGGAGGAAGGACTTTTTTGTTTTATTTTGTTTTTCTTAAATAATAAACCTGCAAAGTTCAAAGGTCTTGATACTTCAAGAAAAGAGAATATTAAAGTTTTGTTAAGTAACTACTGTGTGCCAGAAATATTGTGTCTCATTCAATCCTCATACTTCTGCCAGGTGTGGTGGTGCATGCCTGTAAACTCAGTACTTGGGAAGCTGAGACAGGAGTATCTAAGATTTGAGACCAACCTCAGCAACACAGCTAGAATCTCAGGAACCTAGCAAGACAACGCTGTTTCAGAATGTGTGTATGTGAGAATAAATAAGGCTGGGGATGTAGCTTGGAGATAGAATGTCCCTGGATTCAATTCCTTGTACCTCACAACAAAACAAAACAAAATCAATCCTCATACATCTATTAGGTAGATACTGTATTCCTGGTTTGTAAATTCAGTCAACGGAAGCTTTTGGGACATACATATCCTTAGCAAATACCTTCCAGCCAACAAATAGCATGACAACAACTTGAACTCAAAGTTTCTTGTTGCTAAAGCCAGAATCTATGTATTTTCCACTATATTGGGCTACATACTGGAGTCAGAGAACTATGTCAGTTTGAAACCCAGCTTTGCCATTTATTTAGCATTTTGGAAACCCTTTGAGCCTGTGTTCTTTTTTGGAAATCAAAGTAACAATACTTTCTTAATCCAATTCATTGAGAGAATTATTTAAGATGATGTTGCTAAAATGCTTTGTAAATTGCAGAATACAAGCTGTATGGGTAACATCTTATTCAAATTCAATTTACAACCCCTATGTCCATTGTTTACCCAGATCATGGGCCTTTGGTTTCATTTTGACTTGCTCAGAAAGCTTGAAGTCTGTTTAATTCTGCCATTACTTCTCTCCAGTGAACCTGGCCTTTCTCAGACGTGGGTCTCATTCAGAGATTTAGAGAAGAAACTGCACTTCCCACCAGGCAAACCTTCCAAGCATCTCCAGTTTAACAGATGGAGGGCAGCACTGAGCTAGAGTATGTTTTCTCATGATTATTTAAATCATCAGTTCTTTAAAAAGAATCTTAAGATCCATTAAGTATTCATGAATGCATCCTTCCTGGCAGCTTCTCCATTGTAGGTAATTACAGAGGGTTTAAAATATCTGACGTTGCTTGGAAGCACACAAAGCTCTGTCAGCTGCAAGCAGACAGCTGATTTGTAATTTAATTAACATCCTGGCTTGTCCTGTTCTTTGTGGCAAAAAGCAGGAAAGTATTTCCTTTCATTTGTGAATTTTGTTTGAAAAAAATTCAAATGAAGCACCTGGAAGAGCTTTTCATCTTTCACATCAGTCCTGTTGCTTATATCCTGTTCCAAATCTAGGGAGAAAAATCTTCTTTCAAGGGCTCTTTGGGACAGCTGTGTGGATCATTGTGGGTCATGTTTTTAAAGGGCAGTTTCACTTAGGGAAGATGTGTATGCCATCAGCAAGTTTTGACTTACTTTCTTTAGCTCTTTGAGTGATAGGTTTTGACTCAATGACAAAGTTTATTGA
>PVLC010003970.1:63453-90448 GCA_004027655.1 Graphiurus murinus | reverse complement strand
ACCCTAAGGCACATGATGTACTTACACAATTATATCAAGATCACTCACTGAACTGAACTTGAGAGGGAGGGAGGGCGAGGGAGCAGGGTGGGAATTGGGGAAAGGGTCAGATGAGAAATGTGTGCACATTTGTCTATATCAATTTGTACCTAACAAAAATGTATATATACAAAGCACGAATTATTACAATAAAAAAAAAGAAAACATGAAGATATGGTAAATATCAACAGTGGCCAGGAAAATGCAAAGTTAATCACAGAAAAATGTTTTTTTTTTCTTTTGCGGTACTGGGGATTGAACTCAGGGGCATTCTACCTCTGAGCTATACCCCCAGCCCTGTTTTTTATTCTTTATTTTGAAACAGGGTCTCACTAAGTTGCGGAGTGCCTCACTAGGTAGCTGAGGCTGGCCGTGAACCCGGATCCTCTGGTCTCAGCCTCCCAAATGCTGGGATTACAAGCGTGAGCCACCATGCCTAGCTAGAAAAATATTTTAACATGTTTGATTGGAAAACTAACAAACTAGAAAATACCAAGTATTAGAGAAGATATAGATCCAGAATCTTTTGTATATTTTAGAAGATAAACTGGTCAAAAAACTTTAGAAAACAATTATAACTTTATAACAATAACTTTAGAAAACAGTACTGTCTCCCAAGTTGGAACATTCATATACCCTATGGTATATGAACAACAATTACACTCCTATGTATATAACCAAGAGAAAACTTCAGACATGTATAACAAGAAACATTTACAAAATTGTTCATGGAAGGATTGTTTAATACTGTAAAAGCACAAAAACTACCTAAATGTCCATCAGCTGGACGATGTATCAGGAAACTATGATATATTCACACACAGGAACACTGTACAGCATGCCTGTAACAGTATAAATGAAACTTAACATATAATGTGTTTTTAAAAAGTCCCAAAAGATTACGCACATTGTACTTTTATATAAAGTTCCAAACAACTGAAATTAAAAATTGATTTTTATTTTTATTGAGGCGAATTCACATAAAAACCACTTTGAAGCAGTGGCATGTAGTAAAAACGTATTGATCTTAAGAGCAGGTGTAGATGTGATAGCAGTGTACAACAGGAAGGTGAGGAGATAATGGAAAGGGGTCTTGGCATGGTGCTACCTGGAGGGGCAGGGAGGGACAGATAGAAGTTTGGGGTGACCAAGAGAGGAGACCCATGAGGTGGGTGAGGGTGTGTCAGGCCCTAGCTTTACTTGTATGTGGCTTATTTTATTCCTGAAAATGACCAGCTGCACAAACAGACAAGCAAACTGTTCTTCTTTGCCTCCCATCAACAGATATTATCAACACATTTTTGCAACTATAGAAGGCGACTTTTACAATAGGCATTTTGAAAACAAAACAGGAGAACTCCTCTTCTATTGGGAGGAATCGCATCACTTCAAACTTTATGTGAAGTAATAAAAGACAAGGGAGGGAAAGAAAAGGCTAAGACAAAATGGCAAAGGTCTCTGAAAGCAACGTCCTATTTAGAACAAGTCACATGGACTCCCGTGAGGGAGAAGGTGGTCAATTTTCTCATGGTGGAACATTTTGCCTTCTCACTAGTGGAAGAGAAGCAATTCTAGCTTCTGGCAAGAGGTGATAGCCCACCTCTTCCAGGAAGCCCTTTCAGACCACACAAATCCTCCTGTTGCTCTTCCAGTGCTTAGAGAATATAGTCCCACAATTTACAGTACCCCATTTGGGCCCTTAGAGAAAAATTTGTATTTATTGAGAGGTAACACAGAATTGTGGTTAAAAATTGAGGCTTAAGGCAAAGTGCCAGGTATTGTTCTAAATGCTTAAAAATTTAGAACATTTTTGTTAACATATGTTAACATTTAACATATGAAAATCTATTAATCTTTACAACAACCCTGAGAGGCAGGTTAAATGATTATCTCCACTTTAGAAAGAAATAGAGGCACAGACAGGTTAAGTAACTTCCTCTAGGTCACAGAGCTGGTAAGTCAGGGTCAGAATTTGAACCCAGGTAGACTGACCCTCAAGCTTATAGTGTGTGTGTGTGTGTGTGTGTGTGTGTGTGTGTGTGTGTGTGTGTGTTTTACTGGGGATTGAGGCCAGGGGAATTCTACTTTTGAGCTACACCCCCACCCCTATTTTATTTTTTTATTTGAAACAGGGTCTCACTAAGTTGTTGAGAGTCTAAGTTGCTGAAATTGGTCTTGGTCGCAAACTTGCTATCCTCCTGTCTCAGCCTCCCAAGTACTGAAATGGGCTTATTCTCTTAAGCATTATGCAATCTTGAGCTCTCAATACCTTCATGGTTATAATTCTATCAGTTCCTATGGTCATAAATAGTGTTGGACATTCAGGCCCAGAGCCAGGAAAGTTGTCTTGAGAGTAACCTGGGTTCCAGGCATGGCTCTGAAATTGATGCCTGGCCAGACCTGGGCAGGTCGATGGTCTTTCTTGGAGCCTCAGTTTCCTTCTTTGTAAAGTGAAGGGTCACACTTGTCAGTCTCAATAGTCCTTCCAGGGCTTATGTTTTACGAGCCTGGGATTCCTGGCTGGATTCCTTGCAGCCTAGGCCATACTGGTTCTTCCTGGGCCAGGTCTGGTCCCTCCTGCTGGGCTAAGTGTCTCACATTTGGTTCTACTTCTCATAAAAAAAGAGAAAAAGAACAAGAGCAAATATCCTCTTGAGAGACTGGGAGGGACCTCACGGCTGCTCTTCTGCTTTGAAGAACTTACAGTCGGGTCGTTAACGGAGAGAGCTACCTGCCAAGTGAAGGATGGAAAGAAACTAGACTACAGGGAGCGATGCACTCACAAAACCTGCTTGCACTCAAATGAAAAGGGCATCTCTGAGCACTTAAAGAACTGACGTTGTTATTGCAACCAGATGAGCCAACTCCTTAAAGAACTGAGGACAGGATATGCTGTGAAGGCCAGAGTGGATCAGGAAAGCCAGCCAGGACAAAACTGACAAATTACACTCTAGCCAAGGCTATTTACTCTCTGGGATGTGGTGGGAGAAGAGACAGCTTGAGTCTATTGGTTTCCACCACCCCATCATGAACTCTTCCAGGGCTGGTGTTGAGTCTTGGGGATCTATACATCCCGGGAGCCCTAAAGGCCATCAAGGTTCAGAATCAGTCTATATTAACAGAACACCTACTATGTGACAGGTTCTACCAGAAATTTGTATTTTTATATTATTTATTTATATTTTATTATATTTATATCAATTTATATTTTATAGTATTACAAGGAGACAGAACTTACGGTGACCCAGATCCTAGTTCTGGGTCTGCTGTCATTCACTATGGGAAGCTGGTCAAGTTTACTTGTGTGCAGCCTTGGTCACTTTTTCCATAAAAGAATTGGCTGAATGGGGTTATAGAAGAGGTCTGACCAGCTTAAAATCTCTATAATTCATAAAGTTATCGAATATTTATTTTATACTTACCCAGAAAAGCATCAATCTGGACTAATTCAATTTCATTATATCTCAGTCCACTGGAACTCAACAGACTCCACTGTGCTGAGCTCATAATAGATGAATCCAAAAGAAGACAGTTTTAGCTTCGAGTCTTGGTAGCTAGCTCTTCTGATTCTGTTCCATGGGGTGTGATCCTTCATCACCATGCATGGTTGGGAGTACTGTGCCCTGAACAGGTTACTTGGCCAAGAGAGAAGTGAGGGAGATGGAGCTAAATTGCATTCTGCCCTGTGGCATGAGTTTTGTGACCATGAAGCTCAGTCCAAACCAAAGGTGCATTGTTTGGAGGTGCCTTGGAGCTGTCCATGAAAGGAAAGTGGCTGGCAAGACTATGAAGCCATGGCCAAGTTTGTGTTGTCTACACAACTTAGTTTATCTTTGCCAAATACATTTCCAGAATACCTCCTTTCACCTGCAGTCATTTATAAGACGCTCCTCCATACAACTGATATACAATCGACTCTATTCTTTTTTTTTTTTTTTTTTTTTTTTTTTTTGCGGTATTGAGGATTGAACCCAGAGGCATTCTACTTCCAAGTTACATCCTCAGCCCTATTTTTTATTCTTTATTTTGAACAGAACTCTGCCAAGTTATAGGGGTGAGGTGCATCCAAACCTTCCAGAGGAACTTCTGAGGTTGTGGGCAGAGACTTCAGCAGCAGCCAGGGCCCCACTAAGTAGCTGAGGCTGGCCACGAGCTTGCAATCCTCCAGTCTTAGCCTTCCAAGTACTGGGATTACAAGTGTGCATAACCAAGCCCTGCTCACCCTATTCTTTATAGTAGTCACACATCTATTGATATTCTGACCCAAGCCAGCATTAGCCAGGATGTTTGAGTGGACTGTTTCTAAAACTTCCAATCCAGGCTCAAAGGATTAAGATATTTTGCATAATGGCAGCATAAATTGAAAATGGGGACAGTTTTTCAAGGCTATTCGTTTATTTGGGGAATAAAGGAACCGTTATTTTGTTGACCATGTCCTTCACCTTCACACTTCCAAAACATGGTAGTTACCAAGTGCACCTGGCAAAAATATAGAATAACAAAAACTGTGAGAAAAGCATCCAGAATCAGGCGTGGTGGCACCTTCCTTGTAATACCAGTAGTTCGGAGGCTGAGTCAGGAAATTACAGGTTCAAGGACAGTGTAGAGTAACATAGCAAGACCCTGTTTCCAAAAAAGGGGTGGTTGAGGGTGTGTATCTCAAAGATAGAATCCCCCTGGGTTCCATCCCCATTGCCCAAAACAATCAACAACAACAAAAAATCCCCAAAATCTTATTCACTGGACTCTGACTTTCTACTGTATAGTCTTTCCATGCAGACAACGTTTCTTTGTCACCATTATCTTGACCTTTCTAGCACCAAATTAGATTTGCAGTGGTTTACTCACATTTTTTCCCCTTTGTATTGTGAACAATAGCCACTAGGACCATCTATTCTGAATTTCCTGGGTCATTCTCAATTTCTAATATCCTGCCCTACCAACCTCTGAAGAAAAGCTTCCTAATTTTTAATTTGGAAAATATGGTCGCCATAATCATGGCATTCTCCTCACAAAAATATCAGTGATGCCAGAGCCTCACCAACATTACAGTGCCCATAGTTGGTTTGCGGCCATCCAAAAAACTGGCTATTCCACCCAGGGCCTTAGACCATTTTGGGGGTCTCATTAAAGAGAAGAATAATGCATTTGCTATTAAACAACTTAGAACTCAGATGAACTCTTCCCATGCTCTACAGGAGGGTTTTTCAAGGCAAAGGAATTCCTATTTGATGGAAGGGTACACAATCTGGAAAAATTGAAGCCATGGGGTTTTCCAATAGCCAAACTCCCACACGCTGGCTCCAGAGGCACATCACACTGTTAAAGTGTCACCATTTATAATTTGGTGCTAAATCTCCCTGAAGCTAAGCTACTCAACATGGTCGACTAGAAAATTGATTCCTTATTCTATTCCAGTGGAGAAATAAGACAAAGGAAGTAGGTGTCCGTGATAAAAGTAACCCTAGTCTCAAGCTGAAATGAAGGTATTGTTCTTTTATACCAGTACCAGGAAAAGAAAGCCCAAGGATCGGCTTTGGTAAGCAGGTTCAAATTAACGTTTGTGGCATTTTGGAAAGGAAAATGGGCTGCCTTTGGCTTTATTTTATGTCTCTGTAGTAGTTTTATGTCCCCTTTTCCCCCCAGGTACCACACTCCAAAACCTGACAGCCTGGAGGAAAGGAAGGAAAGTTACACTCGGAGGGAGACTTGGCAACATTCGCCAACTGGCTGAATTCACGACCAGTTCCAATTTTCTCTTGCACTTCCTGACCTTGTGAAGGAGGCGACAGCTTCATCTTAATGGCATGACTGTGCAGAGACATGCTACTGAGTCATGTTTTTCATGCTCAGGTCAGTTTATCAAAACCCTTGAAGATGACAAAACACTTTAAAATGGAAAAAGTACTAAATTCTGTTCCCAGTCCTTTGGGGTATTTCAGTGCAACGGTGAATAAGCTATAGATTGTGACTCAGATGTGTGCAGTTTTCTTTGGACTTTGTTCTTGCTTACTTGCTTATAAAACTTCTTAAATGTACTTCTAAATTACAGCAATTCAGGGGAAAAAAATAACAAAAAACTCAAACCTTCTGGCTTGAGTTTCCTCCCTCTAGCAGGCTGAGTCATAAAATTAAATCTTAGCCATTTCAATAGCCAACACGCCCCTCACATTAAGAACCGGTATTGTTCCCCTGGACTCCCTTTCATCCAAAGACTACACCCAGATCACATTTGAGGAAAGAAAGAAAGAGCTCAACATTTGCACATTTCATAAGAGAACAGAACCTCTGCCAAGTTATAGGGGTGAGGTGCATCCGAACCTTCCAGAGAAACTTTTGAGGTTGTGGGCAGAGACTTCAACAGCAGCCAGACCTGGGTCTAAGTCCTGACTCCGTGTGACCTTGCTCATGTTACTTGTACTGAATATGCAATGGAGGTGTTCATAATACCTGCCTGTAGACAGTCTCCAGGAGAATGAAAGGAAAGAGGAAAGGGGAACTGGCACACAGTAAATACCCAAGCGCTTGCTTTTTATGCCACAAGTATTTGGGGCTTAGCCAATGGTCAGAAGCATCTCCCCTGTCCTTTGGGTACACCAAGAGTCAGAAACAACATGATCCACTCCAAATCAAACCCCAAGGAGGCGCTGCTGGGAGAGGTAGAACTCAACCCCAAATCCAAGGGCAGGATTTCAATCAGGAAGTCAGAGGCTGGTGGGCTTTTACAGTTAGGTAGACATGCGTAACTTACAATTTCTTAGATTGTATAGGCCAATTACATATATAATGCCTGGCCCATAACAGCTAACAAACGCACACACATCTACTTTCATTCTTTTTATACCAAAAGGAACTGAAATTCCAGGCCCTACAGTGACTTGTTCAAGATCACACACTCAGTTAATGGCAGAGCTGGAATTGGTACTTGGGTATTTTCAGGAGAGGCAGAGCTCTGTCTTCTTTACTACTGAGAGTCTTGGAGTTAGACATTTAAAAAGACACTGGTCAAACATCTCTCAAACCCCCAAGATGATCCCCCCAACTTATAATCCTCATGGTGTAGATCTAAGTTGTAAAAGATTTATTTCCAAGACAAAAAGTAGAGCTACAGAGATTTACTTAGGGAAGCAAGAAATACCCATGCAAAGGAGAATGTGGGCCATCTCCAAAGTGAGAGAGACCCCGTTGGGGTGCTTGGCTCTTCTTCTATAGAAAACTTTCTAAATGGCCAGCAGATAGTGAGCAGGAGTGGTACGGGAGGTGGTGTCAACGTCATGAGTAGGATCCCATTGATCGTGGAGCATGGAGCAAGCCATGGTGATCTGGTTCTTCTCTATTTCTTCCATCCTACCTCACCGCTCCCCCCTCCCCAACACACGCACACTCCCTTTTGATTTATGGCACACAGTTCCCCTTTTTCCATGCCTAGGCAAGGCATCACAATGACCACAGCATGTCACCCCGTCCCTTTACCACCATCTGCATCCCTGGTCACCACTGGGAAGTGGAAGCTAGATTCCTGTTGGCCTGTGTGGAAACCCTGCTTGGTAAGTGCTGAGCGTTTTGAAGGACAAGGACAGAGCTCCAGGAGAAAGGGGCTTCTTTCCCCAAGCCACTGCAGCACAAGGCAGTCTCAGGTCCTTTCTTATAAGCACGAGAAACATCTGGAAACTTTCCTAAGGGCTTGTACAGCCAGTTGGAAGGGGAGCCAGGGATAAGGAGACATAAACATGACCCTTCTTTGTCTTTCAGGCCAAGTCTGGGGAGGTGACCAGCATAGATCTGGGTTCACTGGCCTGGAAAAGACCCTTTTGAATTTCAATGGAAAATCCTGATTCAGTCTCCCAGGTATTGCACAACAGGTCTGGTTTCAAGCTGGGAGGACTGGGGGTGGAGAGCTAACAGGCTTGCACCAGGTCTGGGAAGGAGACCTCAGGAGTGGGCAGGGACTGCCTTTCTTCATTTACAATTCGGGGACTCATTCTAGAAATAGTATCCAGCACTGACTGTTGGAGATACTCTGGACCAGGGTCCAGGGTGGGAGTTGGGGGCTGGCAGGAAAGACCACAGAGAGGATGTGGAATTAAGCTTAGACCTGAAACATGGGCAGGAGTGAGCCAGGGAGAGAGGCTTCTATAAGCCAGCAGTAGGCAAACCTAGGCTATAAGGGACCACATAATAAATACTTTAGCCTTTGCAGGACATACAATCTCTGTCACAGCTACCCCATGCACTGTTACAGCGTGAAAGCAGCTACAGACAGATAGTACATAAAGGAACCAGTGCAGCTATGTTCCAACAACCTTTATTTATGAACACCGACGTCTAAATTTTATATAATTTTCATGTGCCACGAACTGTTCTTCTTTTGATTTTTTTCAACCCTGTAAAAATATAGAAGCCACTTTGCTTGTATTTTAAGACTATCTGTGTTGAGCTATGTGGAAGTTCAAGTCAAGGTCATCCCTGAACTAGGAAGATGATATTCATTTAGAGCCTTATACCCAGAGCAGGGATTAGAGTGAGACAAGTGAGTTCCCAGCACCCAAAACTTAAGGAGGCACTCACTAGTCAGTACAGGGTTGGTACTTGTGAGAGCTGAGAATGAGCACCTCCTTAAATTTTGCACCCTGGCCCCTTACTCACCTCACCCTGGTCCAGGCTCTGCTTGTATCTCTACTAATAGAGTACATTATCATGAAATGGTAGCCTCCTCCTTAGCCATCAGCATTGGGTACCTTTCTGGTGATGCACAAGTTTGCAGAATGAACATCTGACTCTCAGTCACTACTCTGAGGTGCTGAATTTGGATAATAAGAAACATGATGGATATAATATCTTTTAAAAAGGCTTAGGCCAAAGGAGAGGAGAAAGAAACAGAAAAGCCATGCAAATTGGAGACTAGGGATAATTTCAGAGAGAAGCAAGATTTAAAAAGTCTTAATTGAAAGTTGTTACATTGGATAGGGTGGCACACATTTGCAATCCTAGGTACTCAGAAAGCCGAGGCAGGAAGGTTGCAAGTTCAAGGCCAAATTGGGCAACTAAGTAAGACTCTGCATAATAATAAAATTTTAAAAAGAAATGATGATGCAGTTCAGTAGCATAATTGCTTGCCTAGAATGTGCAAAGCCCTAGGTTCAATTCTCGGTACTGCAAGGAGGGAGAAAGAGAGAGGTGGAGAAGGAGAGAGGGCAAGAGGGAGAGGAAAAGAGAGAGGAAGAGGGAAAGGGAGAGGAAGAGAGAGACACTGAGGTTGAGTTTGGAGGGTAATGTGAAAAAGATTGTTGTCCAAAGAACCTGTTTAACCAGTTTCACTGCATTAAAATTGTAAACCTTCTTTGCCACTTCCTTGACTTTCCTTCATTATATCTATACTTTTATCTTTGTAAATATTTAAAATCATATATATATGATAATGGACTTAAATCGAGAATATGTAATAAACTCAAAAATCAAAAGACAACTCAATTTAAAAATAGGCAAAGGGGCTGGGATATAGCTCAGTGGCAGAGTGCTTACTCAGCAAGTAGACTGCTCAGCATGAGGCCCTAGGTTCTATCCCCAGTACAGAAAGAAAGAAAGAAGGAAAGAAAGAAAGAGAGAAAGAAAGAAAAAGAGAGAGCCAGGCGTGGTGGTGCACGCTTGTAATACCAGCATTTGGGAGGCTGAGACCGGAGGATTCGGGTTCGCAGCCAGCCTCAGCTACCTAGTGAGGCACTCTGCAACTTAGTGAGTCCCTGTTTCAAAATAAAAAATAGGATTGGAGGTGTAGCTCGGAGGTAGAATGCCCCTGAATTCAATCCCCAGTACCGCAAAAAAAAAAAAAAAAAGAAAAAAGAAAAAGAAGAAATTAATTTAATTAGACATTTTCCCCAATTATATACAAATGGCTAACAAGCACATGAAAAGATGCCCAAGGTCATTAGTCATCAGGAAAATGCAAACAAAAACTACAGTGCAATATCACTTCATACCCACCAGGATGGCTATAACCCAAATCACAGACAACAACAAATGCTGCTCAGGATGTGGAGAAACTGGAATCCTCAAGCATTAGTGAAAGTAAAATGATGCAGTTGTTTTAGAAAATAGTCTGGCATTTCCTCAAAAGATAAAACAGAGTTATCATATGACCTAGCAATTCTACTCCTAGGTATATACCCAAGAGAACTGGAGACATATGTCTGCACAAAAACCTATGCGTTCACAGGGGCATCATTCGTAATAGCCAAAAAGTGGAAACAACCCAATATCTAACAATTGATGAATGGATAAATAAAATAAAATGTGGTATATCAATGCAGTGAGATATTATTCAGCAATTAAAAATAATGAAGTAATATGTGCTACACTATAGATGAACCTCAAAAAATTAAGCTAAATTAAAAAAAAAAAAGCTAGCCACAAAAGACCTCATACTGTGAGTGCATTCAAACGAAAGTACAGAATAGGGAAATCTACGGTGACTGACAGAGAGTGGATTAGTGTGGTTGCTTAGGATTGAGGAAGGGGGCCAGAGTTGTGGAGAATGAAAGGTGATGGGCACAGGGCTTCTAATAGAGGTGATGAAAGTGTTCTAAAATCGACTGGTGAAGGTTGCACATATCTGTGAATATTGTATACTTTAGATGGGTGAATCAGATGGCATGTGAATTGTATCTCGATAAAGGCCTTTTTAAAGGAAGGGGCGGGGGAGGACTATGTTGAGGACTGAGCATCTCTCCTCCCTCCAAGGAGATTTACTATTGTGCTTCAAAGAGGGGCACTCCTTTTCCTTGGATGCTGATTGCAGGTCTTCGAGTTGCTGAAGGCTGAGGTAGTTTTCTCCTGTGCTCTGAGAGGCTGAGGGTTGATTTCCTACATGTGAGGGAAGGGACTGGGGTTCAAGGGGGGACTGAGTACGGAAGTTGGGTCCAGATGTCTGAGATCTGTAGGACCCGTACTTAATGTGGGGCTTTGGATATGTCCAGGTCCATGCTGGAACAAAGAACCACTAAAAGGGGCCCTGTTTAGGTGTCATGGGACTCTGTCAGGGACAGAAAGGAGCCCAGCACTGCTATCTGAGAACAGCTCGCTCTTCAAGAAGGGCCTGCCTGCGCCTCTGGTTAGTCTAGCCATGGGGACTGGAGCATGATCACACCCAACCCCACACTGATGCTTCAAGTCCTTGAATGCTGAATTCTTTGGTCATCAGAGAGGAAACCTCCCCTCTCCCACCTCAAGATGCCTAAAGTCTGTGGAGTCTGCTGTACTTCAGCCAGTAGCTACAGGAGGGAAACCCCCCTATCTCACGGCTGTGTGCAGTCATTCAGTGGTGGTCCTCCTCTGTACAATGCAGGGTGTGGATGTGATCAGGGTCCACTTGATAGTATTATCCTTGCCCTCTGACTCTAATTCTTTTCTAGCCATATACTAACCATGGTCCATTCTAAGGGATGGGACCTCTCCAGTTGCAAATTCCCATTATGCAGGATATCTGGGGGAAAAGCGGAGGGGGGGGGGTCCTAATGCTAATACAGTTCCCAAGGCTACCATGAGAACAACAGAGGCCATGAAGGCATTAACCTTGAACCAGAATCCAGGGTCAGGGGTTCTCAGTGCATCTTTAGCAAATCTTCACCAAAGAGCAGCTATAACCACAAAGATGCAGAAGTACATTCATTCTACACGGTCCCAGTGCAGTTAATAAAGGAAAGCAGCTCAAACATCTTGGGCAGCCCGTCACACTTTCCACTGATGTGCTAGCCATGACTAAACTGTAGGACAGAGCGGGGGCTGGATGTCCTGGGACTGTGCTCTGCAGGAATGGCCAGCATCAGCCTATACCCATGTCATAAACCTCAGGGAGGGAAGAGGCAGCCTGGCACTTCGCCAAGCCAAGGCTTCCAGCTTAGCCTAAGGGCCCTATGAAATTTTAATTATTTTAAGGTCCAAATTGTTCCTGAGCTCCAGGGCAACCAAATTTCCAGGTCAGAAAACAATCCATGTTGCTATTTTACTAGCCATCTTTTACATCATTGGACAATGGGCCTCAATGGGTATTTGATCATTTATAAGTTACAAATTAGAAGATGAATTTATCATCCATGGGTCCCTTTACACAAAACAGAGATATTATCTCTCAAGGTTCACCTCAATTTAATTCAAAAGAGACAAAATATAGAATCAAGGACATTTATACTAACAAAATTGTTGTTGTTAAATACCCCAAAAATTGTCATTAGCCAGGTGTGTCATTAGCCAGGCACCACGCATGCCTATAATCTCAGTACTTGGGAGGCTGAGTCGTAAAGATCACAAGTTTGAAGACAGCCTCAGCATGTAGTGAGACTCTCCACAATCTAGAGAGACCCTGTTTCAAAACAAAACAAAACAAAAAATTAACTAAAAAAAGGGTTGGGAGTGTAGTTCAGAGGAAGAATGCTCCTGGGTTCAATTCCCTGTAAAACACACACACACACACACACACACACACACACACACACACACACTCATATACACACATACACAAAATTATCATTGCGTCTTGAGTTTAATCTTTTGTGTTTGATGATAGCAAATGAAGAAGAAACATTTTAAAAAGAAAAAAGTGGTACACAGAAGCCACCTGGTTTCAATCTGTCTTTTTGGTGTACAGTTTTCCTAGTCTGATTTTTAAAAAAATAATTTTATTCTTTTTTCCTTACTTTCTTGATTTATTCTGTTTTCATTTTTATTATCTGATTTTATTATTTTTCTTTCTTTCTTTTTTTTTTTTTTTTTTTTTTTTTTTTTTTTTTTTTTTTTTTTTTTTTTTTTTTTTTTTTTTTTTTTTTTTTTTTTTTTTTTTTTTTTTTTTTTTTTTTTTTTTTTTTTTTTTTTTTTTTTTTTTTTTGGTGTGTGTGTGTGTGTGGTGCTGAGGATTGAACCCAGGAGCATCCTACCTTTGAGCTACACTCCCAGCCCTTTTTTTAGTTAATTTTTTTTGTTGTTGTTGTTCTGAAACAGGGTCTCGCTAGGTTGCGGAGAGGTTCACTACATGCTGAGGCTGTCTTCAAACTTGTGATCCTCATCCCCAGCCTTATTTTATTTTTTTATTTAGAAACAGGGTCTCACTAAGTTGCTGAGGCTGGTTTTGAACCTGTGATCTTCCTGTCTCAGCCTCTCAAGTACTGGGATTACAAGCGTGTGCCACCACTCCCGGCTTTCTGATTTTATTCTAATCTGAATAGTATTTTTTTGGTTTTGCCACATATATTATTGTATAGTGGATAAGGAAGGCAATATGTGAAGTAGGAACACAGGAGCTGGTGGGCTTTCTGCCCTGTTCCTGTGTGTGCAGAACTCAGGTTACAGGTAGGGGTCTGGCAGAGCAGAATCAGGAACTTCTTGAACTTTACCGTCAGGATAACTCTAAGTATCTCAACTCCCTAAAATCCAGACGGGGAGAGAATTTTTTAAAAAAGATAAACACGCTTCACCAACCTTTAACCTGGAGATTTTAGCCATTTGCCAAAATATCCCAATGGAGAGCAGGAGAGGGAGGACTGTAACCAGACAAGGGGGAGGATTTTCATTTTTTACAAGTGGGAGGAGGGTACCAATATAGTTAGTCAGCAACCATTAATCCTCATTAATGTCTCCAGCTGAAATCCATTCTTCTCTGCACAGCTGTGCAAATATAAACTAATGGGCCACTCTGACCAAGGCATGCAAGCTAAAACAATTTTAATATGAGGCCAAAGAATTAATTGGATAAATAACACATTCTTTCAATGTGTGGGAAGGATTGTTCAAGCTACCACCTCCCGTGTTGAGAGACATACAGGCATCTGTTGTATGACTTAAGGACTGGTATCCAGGACCTCCAGAGGATACCAAAATCTGAGGATATTCAAGTCCCTTATATAAAATGGTGTAGTACATTTTAAATCATTTCTAGATTACTTATAATTACTAATATGTAAATGCTATGCCAATAGTTATTATGCTATACTTATATAGTATAATATATTTATATTACAAATAATTATGTGGGGAATGATGGCAAGAAAAAAGTCTGGCTGGGTGTGGTAGTGCATGCTTATACTTTCAGTGCTTGGGAGGCTGAGACAGGAGGACCACAGGTTTGAGGCCAGCCTCAGCAATGCAGCAAGATTCTTAGCAATCTAGTGAGACCCTGTTTCAAACCAAAAAAATAAAAGGGGTGTAGCTTAGAGGTAGAATGCTCCTGGGTTCAAGCCCCAGTTCAAAAAATTTTTAAAAAGTCTGTACATACTCAGTACAGACACAGATTTTTTCAAGGACTTTTGATCAGCATTTGATTGAATTTGTGGACACAGAACCTGCAGATACAGAGGGCTGACATTCAAATTAATACTACCATAAATGTCTCTGAGTAAGACATCACCAAATTGCAGAACGAGGTGGGAATGAGTCCCCCACAAAACAGGTACTAAATGGCCAGAGTGAGAACTGTAGCACTTTCTCCTTGCCGACTCTGTGCTGAGGGTGACATTTCATTTAACACCCACAATGACACGGTATCTCCAATTTATAAGGTAAATAGGAACAAAGAGTTAACTGGCCAGTTAGAGCTGGAGCCAGAGTTACAATTTAAATTCAGTGGAGTAACTCCAGAGATTTCGTCTAACCACAGTTGTTTCCATCCTTATCCATGTTTTCTATAGACCTGGCATTAAGCCTTCAAGATAGTAAAAGACTGTAGGGTTCAGTTATTGCCCTTAATAAGTTCACAATTGGACTAGTGAACGAGTGAAGGATGCACATGAAATAATCTGGGTACAGAATGAGAGATTTAGATAAAGAAAAAAATTCATGAGAGTTGAGGGCAAGTGGGTATAGCTCATCTGTGCAACTTTTGAGAAGAATTTCTGCCAGATTCTCAGTATAGAGACCAACAGGTAGAGAAAAACATACTTTAGAAAATACTATTAGAAATCTTCCCTAAGATAAAGGGATGCCAGCTCATCCCCCAGTTGCATCTTAAGGGTTAATAAAAATGCCCATAGCCCCCATTGAGCCTGATCTCAGATGGAAGGAGAGAGAAGTTTCCGCAGTCCCTCTGACAGAGATGTGGCAACCTCTCCCAGCCTCCAGAGACTGAGCAGGGAGGAGGCAATCTGCATCACTTTCCCTTCCGTTCTTTTCACCAGAAATTAACCATCCCAGGGCTTCTGACTGAGGAAAAGGGCAGGTTTGAAGGAAGGACCAGGGAAAGCACTTAGATGAAGCAGTTGCAGGGCTGCAGATAGAAGTCAACTGGAAGAAGCACAGGCATATCACGAATTACCCTGAAATTTACACCAGACTCACAGCCTCATTGGGAAATGAAGTTAAAGGTTCATTTCCATTCACTTTGCAATACTTAAAAGTTTCTCATGTACTCTTAATGTTCAAGCTGACACGAGTTTAGAAACTCCTGCACATTTAAATGAGATTTCATGTTGCTCTCAGCAGCAATTTCATAGTTGGGAGGTGGTAGGCAAGTCATCATCATACAGAGCAGGACAGGCAGGGCTGGGATGAGTTCCATGCCTGTGACTCCCATGAGATCAGGTGAAGAAGCACAGAAACAAATCCATAAACACTGACTGGGGTCAGTGGCCATTTGTACAGAGCAAGGCCTGTAGGCTCTCACTTGTTAGAAAGGCTTCCTGATGCTCCGAAGAGCCCAAGTAGTACCAGAATCTTTAGAGCAGAGCAAATGTTCCCAAAATGTCCAGAGAGAAAAGCAAAGAGCTCAGTGTAAGCTCCTAGCCAGTGGTTGTCAACTCCATAGAATCCATAGAATCACCAAAGGAGCTTTGGAAATATATTCTAGCCATGCCTGACCCCATTGATTCTAACTCAAAGGGACTGGGATGTGGCCTAGACATTAACTAACATGTAATCAGGATTAGATTCACCATATCAAGCCCAAATCATAACACTCTGCCCCTGTCCCCCAGGAGTTCATGCCCATTTCATAGTGCAAAATGCATTCAATCCATCTCTAAGAGTTCCCATAGTCTTAATGGTTCCAGCACTGCTTAAAAGTCCAAGTTCAAAGACCTCTGAGACTCAAGGCAAACTCTTAGCTGTGAGCCCCTATAAAAATAAAAATGTAAGTTATATGCTTCCAATATATCATTGTACTGAATAAACATTCCCATTCCAAAAAGGAGAATTGGGGCATAGAAAGAGGGAATGGGACCAAAATCCAGCAGGGAAGAGACTAAGTCTTGTAGTTGCATGTCTGGCATCCAGGGTACAGGGTGATGGGAAGCTATCGCCAAAAGGCCTCAGCAGCCCCATCCCTATGGCCTTGCCACTTGCAGCCTATATGACTGCTCTCTTAGCCTTGATCCTCTGTCTGTGGCTTGTAGCCATCCTTAGAAGATGTTTCACATTCCTGGAATCTCCTAATCCTGGGGGTCTCCACTTCAGCTTTACCCTCACAGCTTCACAAATTGTCCCTTCAGGGTCCCTTTGCAGGGATTCATGTTGCCTGACCTCACAGGCCTTCCTTTGAAATAGTGGTGGAAGGCTCCATGACCCACTAACTTCAGCATCCTGCATTCCTAAAGAACCAGCACCATGTGGATTGACACTCAGGTATTGACCTTGGTATTGGTGGGCCCCATGGACCATTGCTGCAGTGGCCTCTCAGTGCCTGGACAGCTGAGCATGGTGAAACAGTTCCTGGGGAAGCAACTTTTTAGGGGGCCTATGCAAGCAGAATACCCTCATGATCTCTTTCAATCAAGTCCCCAAAGTTACACTGCTCTTGGGCCTGGGATGAGTGGGGTATTGCTGTTTCCTGAGATACATACCTTCAATGCATCTTTTATATTGTCTTTGTGAAAAATACTTAAGTTCTTTTTAGTGGTGGTAATCTTTTCAATAACCACATCTTGTGGTTTCATACATGTTTTTCTGGCTAAACAGCAAATTTTAAAATATTTTCTGCTCTGCTTTCTGTTCTTGATTTTTACAGCAAATCTGGATATAAGCTTCCAGCAATAACCACACTACTGTTTGAATGTTCTGCTGCTTTGAGATTTTCTTCACCAGGTCAAACGGTTCATCGCCTTTAAATTTGGCCTCATACAAAATTCCATGCCATGGGGAAAATTTAGACACATTTTTTTTGCCAGAATTTAACATGTGTGGCTTCTAGACCAATTCCCTGTGGAGTCCTCCTTGCCCTATGAAATCTTGTGCAGTCTTTATTGTCTCCAATCCTACTGGCATTCTGGTCTTCTGAGCTCCCAACAGAATTGACCATTAGGTTCTGTTTACAACCTTCTAAGGCTTCTCCAGCCTGTATCTCCAAACCTTTCCAAATTCCTCCTGCAAACCAGTTTCAAAAACTTCTGAACAACATGGTTAGGTCAATTATATATCATGAACCCACTTCTCTGGTACCAGTTTTTGTTTTAGTCAAGTTTTTCATTACTGCTACCAAAATACCTGACAAGCACCACTCAGAGAAAGAAAGGTTTATTTGATTTGGTTAGTCTACAGTCAGCTGACTCATGGCATCAGGGCTTAGGACATGTCAGAGCAGGAAAAGCTGCACTCAGATCATGGTGGCCAGGAAATAGAGACAGGAAGCAATCAGGGATATATATATATATATATATATATATATATATATATATATATATATATATATATATATATATATATAGTCCCCAAGACCATGCCCTGAGTGATCCACCTTCTCCATCCTGTCCCACTTCTAAACCTTGTTGTACTGGGGACATGCTTTCAACACATGAATCTTTGGGGAGACATTCCAAACTGAAACCATAACAATTTCCATATCACAATTTAAAAAAAAAACTATAATCTGATCAACAGAATTTGTCCTTTATAATGCTTTCTATTTCATTTGATGTACTTAAAAGCATTATTCTAAGTCCATAGTCTTCATCATTCAGTCAAAGGAGTCCATAGCCAAAAAAAAAAATTCAAGAGAAAGGAAACAGGAACCATTGGTTGGGAAATATAGAAAACCAGATATAAGTCCCTTTAAGTCTGGAATCTTAAAAACAACCATGAACTCCATGGTAGAATTTATCTCTAGAGATAACCAATGTATGGAGCCATTTTTCTACTACCAGGAAATCTCTCTACTTCCTCCACCTCTAGGATAAAAGTGTTTGTATTTTTACTTACATTGTTGTACAACTGACTCAATCTTTTTTTTTTTTTTTTTTTTTTTTTGCGGTACTGGGGATTGAACTCAGAGGCATTCTACCTCCGAGCTATACCCCCAGCCCTATTTTTTTTTTTTATTTTTTATTTTGAAACCGAGTCTCACTAAGTTGCGGAGTGCCTCACTATGTAGCTGAGGCTGGCCGCGAACCCGGATCCTCCGGTCTCAGCCTCCCGAATGCTGGGATTACAAGCGTGCGCCACCACGCCCGGCTTGACTCAATCTTGATAGTTATCAATTGAAGTATCTATTTTCCAACAGCTATAAATGCTTCCCCTAAGCATCATAATTTGACAGATCTTAATATTTTCCATGAATTAAGACAATAGAAATTTGGATTTTTTAAAAAACATCAAGTTTAAAGAAATGGTGAAAAGAAACTTGAACTCTTACCAGATACCATTGGGCTTCTGACAGACGTGAGCTCCCACCTTGCCTTATTGACAGAGGATCCACTGCTTTCCCACAAGGCAGTAGGGGAGCATTTCTCTTCTGATCAACGTAACTCCAAGCAACCAGCCCAATGTGGCCAGAAGGCAGGGTTCTCACAATTGCTCTTGTTCCAGTATACACAGATTTCTTAACTTCCCTGTCATTTTTACAGAATCTTCTGACTAACAAAGTGGATCGCTCCTTTTTGTTTTTAAAAAAATCTTCTTCTACATCTTCACAATTATCAGAGAAGTCCTCAAAATGGCTCAAAAGGGTCTTGGCTGGTAGACTGTCAGTGAAATCTCCCCTGCAAATGCTATCACTTGCACATTCCATGTCACCCTTATGGCAAGAGCTTTCAAAGCACAGGTATTTGTCATTCAAGGTGTCCCAATGATCACATTGCAGCTGCCCATTCTTGTTATCACAGTTTTTTGTCAAGTCCATCAGTTTACAAGTATATGCCATATAATTTTTCTTTTTCTCCCCCCTAGAAAGTGGAACACAATTTCCACAATCATCCAAAATTAAGTTTTCTGATAGGGTATGGAAAGTGTCTGACATTCTTCTGTCAACTTCGTAATGAAAATGAAATACTGCCATGTCACTGTCAGGGTGCATTCTGTGGGTCTCTATGATCTCAGAATGATTTCCTAAAGGGCTAATGTCCATGGGAGGTCTGTCTAGTTCCAGTTGAATTCCAGGGAACATCTTTCTTTCCAGTGGAGAGGGAATTCCAGTTTCCAAACATAGGTCTTCCTCTGTGACAGAGTTGCATGTTTCATAAAACTGGCTCTGAGGAAGGCTGTGCTGATGGTTTTGCAATATGTTGTTGCAGTTAATGTTAAGGTTTTTCACAGAATCTGGCATGTTTTGCTCCCAGCACTTTTCATTGCTATTTTCATCACTCACTATTTTCTCTCTTGGTATTGAGAGAAATGTGGGCAAGTTGCTTCCAGAAGATTCTTCTTTAAGTTTGCTCAGTTGTGAGATGGTGTGAGAGGTCTGCCTGCTTTGCCTCACAGTATGCACCTTTGGGATACTGATGTCAGAGGACTTTTCACTATTTTCATCTATGGCTGATTGGGCAGATACCACTTTTCTCTGAGTCATAGGGATGAGAACAGAAGCTGCCATTTCTTCAGAAGTCATCTTGACCAACTCACAGGTTTCAGCTACTACTCTGCTTCTCCTCACAGATGATCATGTCAAGATTTCTACAAAATGACCGATTGCTAAAATAATCTCAGATATATACAAGTCCTTCTGAGAAACAAAGTGACAATTCCTTTCATTCAGGTGCATTAAGAGCCAAACAAAATTTCTCAATTATAATGTCTCATTACAAATATTTTATTCTAGATTGGGCTTTTAATGTAACAGGCTGATTTTTCCCCTCTGTTTCTTAAAGCAAAACTTTTTGAAAACTTTTATTCAGGATTGCATTCTGCAACTTCTGGTCCATCATTAATTTGCAATGATTTAAAAATCCAGACTGAATGCTTCCTGTCTCCTGTAAAGAAAGAGATAATGTCAAAAACTGTGGCACTAAATATATATTTTTTTAATAAGCACATAAGGTAGTACAAAATATAGAGCAATTTTGAGGAAGAAGTTTCATAGTCAGAAGTTAGTGTTTTTTTTGTTTTGTTTTGTTTTTTGCAGTACTGGGTATTGAACTCAGGGGCATTCTACCTCCAAGCTATACCCCCAGCCCTATTTTTTTATTCTTTATTTTGAAACAGGGTCTCACTAAGTTGCGGAGTGCCTCACTAGGTAGCTGAGGCTGGCCGCGAACCCAGATCCTCTGGTCTCAGCCTCCCAAATGCTGGGATTACAAGCGTGTGCCACCAAGCCCGGCTCAGAAGTTAGTTTTAAATTTTTTCTTTTTTTGGTTTAACATTTCAGAACTTTAGTTTCCAGCCAAAATGGAGTAACAAAAATCAGACTTTCCTTCTGCCTTAAATATAGAACGGGGGGAGGATAAAAAAGCTAATGATTTTCAGACATTGAACAGTTAACATAAAACAATGATCTCTGAAAGAAGAAAAGAATGAAGTGAGTTCTCTAAATACTCTAGCTTACTTCTTAGTGAGTTTCCAGCCCACAAGGTAGGAAAGGGAGCTCAGGTAGAACCCAACCTGGGTGGAAGAGAAAAAGCTGAGACTTCAGGGAGATCAAGGAGGCTAGAAAAAAATAAAACACATTAAGAGAAGCAGAAATAAGACTGACACTAGACTTTTAATCAGAAACAATGCAAGCCAGAAGAGTGAAGCAAATCTTTCAAGTCTTAAAAAATACTGTTAACTTAGAATTCTATAACCAGCAAAAGTGTTTGCTACAAATGAAAATGAAGTGAAACCTTTTTCAGACACACAAAGCTGAAAAGAATTCACCACTAACAGGCCTGTGAAATGAGAAATGATAAAGGAAGTTCTTTAAGAGGACGGAAAAGGAGCCTGGTGTGGTGGCCACACTTGTAATTCCAGTACTTCAGAGGTTAAGACGGGAAGATCCAGGTTCGCGGCCAGCCTCAGCTACTTAGTGAGGCCCTCTGCAACTTAGTGAGAACCTGTTTCAAAATAAAGAATAAAGTAGTGTGGGGGTTCAGCCCTTCAGGCAGTAGAATCAGGGGTCCTTCGGTAGGTGTGGAATGAGATGAGGTCGCAAGAATATGCTCACACTACATGCAGTGAAGAAGCCCATCTATTGCTTATTTGCTTTTTATACTATTTTTTTTTTTCAGTGAGGAATATAGAACAGGAATTTTTACAGTATTATTTTTCTAAAGGTTGAGTAGGTACATCTTTAACTAGAAAAGCCATTTCCCATGACATTTAATGGGGTTAAGAAAACAGTAAAGGTTACAAAATACAATACGTATATAAAGATTCTTTTAGTACAAAGCAGTGTTAAAGGTTAACGAATAGCCTCTATTCATTAATTTAAGTCTTCATTATTTGTTTAGCTTCTTTAAGCAGTTTTCTTATCTTTTTCTCAGGCAGCTAGAGAGTTAATGTATCCGGTGAAATTCTAGGGAGACAAAGTGGAAGTGGGCAAAGACTATCTTTCTTAAAGATTTCTTTACTCATAGATAAAATAGTAGACCTAAATATCTTTGGCTTATTTATTTTGTTTCTATACCTGTGTGCTAAGAGGGAACATAAGGCTGTTTGGTAACTAAGCTTGCAAAGCCCATTTCCTGACTAATGTTTGTATGTGGTTAATGAATTTCTTATGGGTTGTCTCAAGGCACTGCTTTTTCAGCTAATACTGAGAAATCACTATCCTTTCGGCCACGTTGTGTTTCTAAGAAATTTTCCTTTACAATTAATGTGAAAGCAAAACCCAAAGCACCCAAAATTTTCAGAATATAACATAATGCAAAGTGGGGTATGCCATGCATTCCTTCTTTTGGAATCGTCTGCCTTGCAGGACTCCAGCGGACCTAGCCTTGCTCAAGATCCAGCTATTAAGGAGCTGTGGCAAAGTAGGGCAGAGGGTATAGCTCATAGGTAGAATGACCCTGAATTCAATCCCCAGTACCCTCACCCCCCCAAAAAAGAAGAAGGAAATCCAGATAGAAATCTGCAAATGTGTAAATGAACAAAGAGTTTTAAAATGTTAAGTATGGGGATGAATACAATTTTTCTTATTTTAACAAATATATCAAAGTCAATCACTAAACTGAACTTGAGAAGGAGGGAGAGTGAGGGAGTGGGGTGGGAATTGGGGAAGGGGTTAAATGAGAAATGTGTGTATATATTCCTTTATCAGCTTGTACCTAACAAAGATGTATGATTACAATGCACCAATTAATAATTAAAAAATTATTATCTTAACAAGATCATTGACCAGCTAAAACAAAAATAGCAGCAATGTATACTGGGATTTATAACAAATGGAGAAGTAAAATGCATAATCAAACAGCCTAAAGGTCAAGAGAAGACAAAGAAAACTATACTGTTGATATTTTATTTTCTATGGGAGTCATTATAATATTAATTAAAGGTGGAGTGTGATAAGTCAAAAATGCATATTATAAACTCCAAAGCAACCATTTAAAAAAAAAAGACATAGGAGCCAAGCATTGTGGCTCATGCTTGCAATTTTAGTACTTGGAAAGCTGAGACATGAGGATCACAGGTTGGAGGCCAGCCTCAGCGTTTAGCAAGATGCTCAGCAACTTAGCAAGACCTTATTTCAAAATAAAAAGAGCATACAGGTGTGGTGGCACATGTCTGTAATCCCAGTACTTGGGAGGCTGAGACAGGAGAATCACAGGTTCTCAGCCAGCCTCAGCAACTTAGTGAGGCCTTCCACAACTTAGTGAGACCCTGTTTCAAAAATAAAAAACAAAATAGGACTGGGGGTGTAGCTCAGAGGTAAAATGCCCCTGGGTTCAATCCCCAGAAGCACAAAAAATAAAAATTAAATAAATAATAAATAAATAAAATAAAAAGGGCTGGTGGGTGTGGCTTAGAAGTAGAATATGCCCTGGGTTCAACCTCCAGTACAGAAAAAAGACATAGATAATAAGTTAAAGCCGGGCGTGGTGGTGCATGCTTGTAATCCCAGCATTCGGGAGGCTGAGACTGGAGGATCCGGGTTCGCGGCCAGCCTCAGCTACCTAGTGAGGCACTCCGCAACTTAGTGAGACTCGGTTTCAAAATAAAGAATAAAAAATAGGGCTGGGGGTATAGCTCGGAGGTAGAATGCCCCTGAGTTCAATCCCCGGTACCGCAAAAACAAAAAACAAAAAAAAACAACAACAAAAAAAATAAGTTAAAAATTTATAAAAATTTAATTAATTTTAAAAATCAGAATAAGAAGGAAAAATGATTATAGAATAGATGAGCTAAACAGGAAACCAATGGTAGATTTAAATATTTCAAAAAGCATCTTCACGGTGGGTGTGGTGGCACATGCTTGAAATCCTAGTACTTGGGAGGCTAAGACAGGAAGATCACAGGCTCAAAGCTAGCTTCAGCAACTTAGTGAGGTCCTCCGCAACTTAGTGAGACTCTGTTTCAAAATAAAAAATAAAATTGGACTGTAGTTATAGCTCAGAGGTAGAACAACCCTAGACTCAATTCCCAGGGCTACACTCATACACACACAAAAAGCATCTTTAGGCAGTATTTGCAGTCCCCTCCCCCATCCCGCAATATAAATTTTGTAAATTCTTGTTTCATTTGAATATGATATGATTCATTTAAATATAAGTAGACATTTCAAAACTGTGGATTTCTGAAAGGAATTATTCTAAAAACAATTTAGTTTATCTTTAGTCTCCAGACAATCACCTAACTGCTTCTCTGTGTTAGGTACTGGGCTAGACGGCCAGTACCTGCTTGCAACTCTACTAATAGAGAAGGGGTGTCAAAGACATTCCCATCCTATGGGGGAAGTACAATTATAAAGGCTACACTATACCAGGTACTCTGGGGCCAATAGGTGCCCATTACAAGTGCACCATTCATTTCTAGGTATAGCTCTTCCTCCTGTAGCAACTCATCAGCAGGCCCACTCTGTTGTCAGAACCAGCTGTGCCTTTCCTTTGCTCTTTGCCACAAAGATGTCCAGCTTCCCCTTGCTTTCCCATGTCCTCTTTTCCACAAAACTGCCAACTGTTCCTAATTCTCTTATACAAAAGCCCACTCGGTACATATCGCATCTTCTCTGCTCCCAGCATGTGCAAGTCTTTGTAACGCCACTAAAAGATCAGAAGACACCCTAGTAATCACGTTTTCACAGTGGGGATAAAACAGCCCACACACAGCAGCATGGTCAAGCTCAGCACCCCAGCCCTTTCCACTTTCACAATCACCTTCCAATTGGACTTCTTTTTGCTTTTCTTCAGAAAAATGCCTCTTTACTTTTATAGATTAGTGTTTTTAAAAATCAAAACAATGTATAAAATGACAAAGGGAAAAAGTTTTGAAAACTTAACACAAATCCCACTGAGAGATAACAAGTATAATTCTCCTTTCAGAACACTCCCTATGCATCAAAACACATACAGAAGTTAAGTATACAACTGCCCAGATCCTAGCATGTATTGTACATGCTGTTCTGTATCTGCTTTTAAAATTAAAAGTATAACTTTTCATGTCAAGAATGGTTTGGTAACTTTAATGGCTCATGGTACTAAATTGGACTTAATATCTTTGTTCTATTTTATAATAAAGAATTTTTTTTCAGGCCAAAGACTTCAGGTTGACAGCCAATCTGTCCTTTGTTACCCATAAGGTAATAATTCAAGGTAGGAGAGGGGAAGCATTTTGAGTGCTGTTTAAGTCCTGTTCTAAGTACGTTGCAATTATTAGCTTAGGCAATTCTCATTCAAACCTATAAGATAGTGTGATGGCTTTTAAATATGTCCATAAATTCTTCCATATTTCTCTTTTCAAAGGGTGGAGCCTAATTTCCCTCCCCTGAATTGTGGGCTGGGCTTAGTGGTTTCCTTTTAACATACAGAATGTTGTAGAAATAACAGTGTGGACTTCTGAGAAGAGATCATAAAAGCCATTTTGGACTTCCTCTTTGGCCTTGCTCTCCCTCTCTCACTTGATCTCAGGGTAGTCAGCTGCCAAGCTGGAATGACAGGTCCTGTGGCAAGCACTGAGGACTCAGGGCAACAGCCACCTTGGAAGTGGCCCCTCTGGCCTCAGTCAGGACTTCTGATGAGTATAGGTACAGCCCATATTCTCACTGCAACCTCCTAAGACACTCAGTCACATAAGCCCCCTCCCAAATTTCTGCCCATAGAGACTGTGAGATGCTAAATGTTTTTCATTTTGAGTCATAAGTGTTGGGTCAATTTGTTACACAGCAATAGAAAATGAATACAGATAATGTTCTGTTATGCACATTTGAAAGATTAGGAATCAAGGCATAGAGTAGCTAAAATTGATGCCAAAGATCATGCTGGGTCTTTGGCTAGAAAATGATGGAGACAGAATTCAAATCCAGCATTCCTGATTCCAGAAGTTCTTCTCTTAACCATAGGCCATGCTGCTTTCTCTCCCATTTAGTCTGAAGCCCGTTTCTGATGTGTATGAAGACCCCTGGCCAGGGGAGGAGGCCAGGATGCCTTGTGAGTGTATTCCTAAGAGAGGACATCCAAGGTCCAGCTGCTCTCTTGTGCCAGCGACGTGGTGTTGTTTGATTTTGCCAGGTGCACATACTCATCTCACTGAGGCCACTCAGTCTTTATTTGAATTTGTCTCTGGAAGGCTGAGGACCATATGCAGGGTGCTGATGCGATGGTCTTTGTTTTGTCTTCAGCTGTATTCAGGGATGAGCAACATCACAGAGAGCTGAGTCCCTGAAGCAGCACTAGACTTGGCTCCATCTTCGGCCATTCCTTTGTTCAACAAATATTTGTTGAGTATAAAATAATGAGGCAGGGATTAGCCCATTGATTTCCTTACAAACTAATAAATCACCTGTCAGGGTACAGGGCAAACAGGGCTAGAATATGCATTAATACAGAGGAGGAGCACTCAAGACAGCAGGGATGAGGTGGGAGTGACTTGTAGAGTGGGTTTCCTGGAGAAGATGATGATCGAGCTGAGTTTTTAAAGACAAGTTAACAAGATGAAGAGGTAGGATGGACTTTCCATGGAAGGGTGATACGAACTGTCATAAAGAGATATAGCAGACATAGGGTCTGGCAAGTATTTTAATCACTTTTGGGTTTGATTTCTCTCCTGTGAAATGAGAGAAAATCACCTACTCCATAAGGTTGTGGGAGAAATGCTTTGAAAACTCAATTCAGGGGGAATGTTTGTTGTTCCCTGCCTTGTACATGTCTTCACAAGAGAGGACAAACAAGATTCAGCAGCTCTGTTTTACCAGTGACGTGGTGTTGAATTTACTTTTGCCTAGGTACGTACTCCTCTCACCAGGACCACTCAAACTCTGATTTCAGTTCTATAGCTGGGATCAACTCCTTAGATCTCAGTTGCATGAACTTGAGTTGGTTAAATGATCATTCTTCAGTTCTATTTTCCACATCTATAATACTGAGATGAAACATGTTTTATATGTCAGCATTGCCTAATCCATCAATAAACATTAATCCTTTACCTAGCCTCTCTTTGTCAGCCCTGGATTGTCTTTAAGAGAAACTGTTGGGTTGGGTTAGGATTAAACTTATGGTAAGTAGTAGAGTATTGGCTTAAGAAAGCCTGAAGCACTGGATGAAAAGCATACTCAATAAGTTTGAAGGAGAAAATAATATAAAAGGAATTCTTTCGTCGTCATCCTCCTCCTCCTCCTCTTCCTCCTCCTCCTCTTCCTCCTCCTCCT
>PVLC010003970.1:0-63353 GCA_004027655.1 Graphiurus murinus | reverse complement strand
CTTATAATCCCAGAACTTGGGAGGCTAAGACAGGAGGATCACAGGTTCATGGCCAGCTTCAGCAACATAGCAATGCCTTCCACAACTTAGTGAGACTGTTTCCAAATAAAAAATAAATAATAAAAATAGGGCTGAGGGGTGTAGCTCAGAGATAGAATGCCCCTGGGTTCGATCCACAGTACCACACACCCAAAAAAGGGAATACTCTTCTTCTTCTCCTCCTGCCACTTCCTCTTCCTCTTCTTATTCTTTTCATGTGGACAGTTATGTGGGAAAGATTGGAGAAGAGTCAACCTGGGACAGGTCAGAGCATGTGGACTACGGGCATAACAGAATAAGAGGAGACCTGATGAGGTAGCATGTCCAATCTAGAGACTGATTGCAATAGGTAATATGAATGGGAAAATGAATGACCGGAAGATAAAACTATGGAGATGTAGGAGATGCTGGGATCCTAGAAAAGGAGTAAGAGAAAAAAAAGAAATGAAATGTATAAGAAAAACCAAGAGTGACATATAGGAAGTTTTCAGTTTTAGGATAAGGGAATATCATCTGAGAATCATGCTGCTGATGGGTTTCCCTGAGCTAAAGCAGGGGTTGCACACTGTAGCCTCAGGCCAAAATCTGGCCTGCCACCTGCTTTTGCAAACACACTTTTACTGGGACATAGCTACATCCATTCATCAATGTCATATCTATGGCCACTTTTACATTAAAATAGTAGAGTTGAGAAGTTATGACAGAGATGATGTGGTCCACAAAGCCAAAAATATGTATCATCTAGCTCTTTATGGAAGTTTTCCAACCCATGTGCTAGATAAAAAATGAGATAATTAAATGCCTGTTTAGAGAAAGGAAACAAAGCTGGAGGCTTGATGGATGTCTTCATCTATTTGAAGAACTGAGACAAGGGAACAGGCTCATTTCATTGGTTCAAAAAGGTAGGATAAGGGCCAAGACACATGGATTATTAGGGAGGAAGCTTTGGCTTAGTCTAATAAATAATTCCCTAAGTTTTATAGCTATTCAACAAAGGGTGAGCTATCTTGGATGACTGTCTTCTTTTAGTTGTTGATAGATTTAAATAGAGGCACGTTATTCAGTACTGGGGTTACTCAGCATGTGTTAATTATAAAAACAGTGTCAGCCAGACATGGTGACACAGGCCTGTAATCCTAATACTTGGGAGGCTGAGACAGACAGAAGGATCACAGGTTCGAGACCAGCCTCAGCAACGTCATGAGATTCTTAGCAACCTAGCAAGACCCTGTTTCAAAACAAAAATAAATAATAAATAAATAAATAAAAAGGGTTGGTAGTGTAACTCAGAGGTGGAATGCCTCTAAGTTCAGTCTTCAGTACTACAAACAAAAACAACAAAGTGTCCACTACTTATTGAGTATGTACCACGTTATCAGGTATGTTCTAACCATAGTATTCATATTATCTCATTTAATCTTTACAACAACAGTATCAGTAGGGTGGCAGAAACTCCAAATTATTTCCCCAAATCTGTTCTTATTTCAAGAATCGAATCTCTAAATTTTAGCCAAGCATATGGTTAACCCTTTATTAACTTCCTTTATAGCTAAATGTGGCTATGTGACTAAGTCATAGTTAATAAGGTGGCTTTTAATGCCTGGGATATATCCTTAATGAGAGAAGGTGTGTTCTTTTCTTCTTTCTTCTATATGCTAGTTGGAAGAAAGGCATGATGGCTGGAGCTGTAGCAGCAGTCTTAGACCATGAGGTGAACATGAGAATGAATGTCTTATATAGCAAAGAAATGAGACAGAAGCCTGGGTAGCTGTTTCCTGGACTGATGGGAGGGAAAAGTAAAATTCTATCTTATTTGAGACACCACTGTTTTAGGTTTTCTGTCATTCACATCCAAACCTCTTCCTAACTAATAAAAGTAGGTACTATTATCATCCCCATTTTATAGATTAGGATCACAGTATATACAAAAGTACAGAGATGTGCTATAACAAGGAAGCTCTATGGACAATTCCTGCATCAGAGGGAAAGTTAGAGTCACTAATTCCTAGGATGTTGTCAATTTTGTTCTCCTAAGCTGATTGCAATCCTATGTATCATAAAGAATAGTTAAGTTAGAAAAACATTAAAGACAATCATGTTTTTCATATTGTAGATGTTGGAAGGAGGTAAGGCTTAGCAACAATAACAAAAACTGATTTATCAGACAACTCAACTATTTATTAAACACCTACTATATTCTGTAGAGTTCAAAAGGTAAGATGGCTCCAAACCAGGAGATCAGCAAACATCTGACAGATAGGGAGGCTGAGACTTTACAGGGAGGTAAAATTTATTATTATTATTATTATTATTATTATTATTATTATTATTATTATTATTTTGGTACTGGGAATTGAACCCAGGAGCATTCTACAATAAGTAGAAATTATTTATATCCATGGAAAGGAAAAGAGACCTTGTGTATAACAAAAGACAAAGAAGGAAAATTCAACACACAACCACAAATTATGCTCAGGAGAACATTTCATCCATCATCAAAGTGAAAATTGGCCAGTAGTTTCACTGTCATGAAAAGAAATATGAAGACATCTGTCAAAGCAGGGAATAGAACTAGGTGTGGTGGCGCATGCCTATAATCCCAATACTTGGGAGACTGAGACAGGAAGATTGCAGTTCAAGGCCAGCCCCAGCAACTTAGCGAGAGGCCTTGAGCAAATTAGTGAAACTCTGTTTCAAAATAAAATAGGGCTAATGGTGTAAGCTCAGAGGTATAATTCCCTTGGGTTCAATTCCCGGTACTAAAAAAAAAAAAAAAAAAAATGGGTAAAAGAATTTAATAGTCCTATTTGCATCTTTAAATTTAGTAAGTTTTATAGAGTACTCTTAAGTGTCTGTGTATGACAGAAAACAACCACAGGACAGTAATTTGCAAATTCTCTTTCTCATGGCCTATTCTGCAATGAGATTAAAGAAAATGTTTTGCCTTTTCAATCTTTCCTCCCTTTCCCTTCACCACGTGCACATGGTGTGCACGGGTATAAGTGTGCACACCCGCCTACACATACTCCACATGATTCGAGCCAATCCTCACTTTTTCTTCTTCCAAATATCTGCTGCTCCACTCCCTCCTGACCTCCTTTCCCTGAACTATTATGATGGAAATTCCATAACTCACAGGAAATAAAGCTTTTTCAGCATCCCCTAAAGGCACTGGTGGACTCATCTGGGTCCTTTTCCAAGACCATAAAGGCTTAACCCTTTGTGACTTCGCCTCTCTTTACTAGAAAAGTTTCTGAGTCTGGAATGCCAGACTTCAGGCCCAGAAAACCCAGAGAGATGTCCTCATCTTTCTATTCCATGCATAAGACATATCGAGCTGAAGGATGTGAAGGTGAGAAACCTATACAAATATTTTTAACTAAGACATTGATAAGGCTGCCAATGCAGTAAAGTGGAAGGTCACAAAAAGTTTGTCCAAAACAGGTTAGTTCTCAACTGCAAAACTCACAAGAAAAGGAATCTTCCCTGTAAACATGGTCCCTAATCAGCTGCAAAACCACTACATCTCTGCCAGAACATGGGCCACAGACATTAGTGCACAGTAACTTTTTTTTTTTTTTTTTTGACTGGGGATTGAACCCAGGGGCATTCTACCTCTGACTAAACTCCTAGCCCTATTTTATTTTAACTTTGAAACAGGGCCTCGATAAATTACTGAGGTTGTCCTCAAACCTGTGATCCTCCTGTCTCCGCCCCACCCCAAGTACTAGGATTACAGGCATGTGCCACCATGCCCTGCTTAAATGGTAACTTTAAGCCAAGAGTAGAGGAATGCAGAATGCTGTCCTGCTGATAGGACTCCCTCTCCTTCTCTGTAATAGAATAACATAGAGACTGGAGCTACGTACGTTTGTGCATGCGTGTGCATGAGCACACACACACACACACATACACACACACACACACACACACACACACACACACACACACACCACTGCACGTCTCTGATAAATCACTGATGAGATAAAAAGAAAGAAAAGCAGGCAACCAAAGAGTTTAGATGGCATTAGACCCTCTGCCACTTGGTCCTAGTCTATTTTTTCCAGCTTCGTCTCTGATCAATCCTCAAAGAAGAGTTTGCCAGTTGCACTGGATTTTCTGTGCATTTCCCTCCCCGCTGTGTTCTGTCAAACTCTCCTGACTCCATCACCAGCTTCAATGGCACCTCCCTTCTCAGCCTCCCTGACACCGCCTGTCAGCATTCATCACTCCCATTTGTTTCCCGCCACTCCACTGACACGGCAGCACCACCACAGCATGGCATGGCATGGCACACTGCATGGTAACTTTGGATTATGTGGGGTCCCTGCATGGATTGAGAGCTGCTGAAGAGGCACCATTGTAGATACTGTGCACCCTGCAGTCCTGGCACATGGCCAATCCCCTTGTGACTCTCTCCTTCCCTCCTATGACTGCCTGAGCCCAATCTTTGTCCATGAGGATTTCTTGGTCCTAGTCTATTTTTTTACTCTTGTCCATGAGTAAAGGCTTCCAGCTTCCTAAACTCTAAACACCTCCTCTTTCAATTTGTCCCATATGATTTTCAGAAAAATCTTCCCCAAACAATATTTTCATGACATCACTCTCCTTTACTTAACAAGGAACAGAATGACAGATTATCTAGTATGGTAAATATAAATCATTAAATCATTTACCTTAACTATCAAGAACATAAATTTCTTTATTTAAAGAAAAAGACTGCAATATGGAATTGGTTTGAATCAATATATCAATTTAGAGAGAAATAACTTAGTGTATGTGGGGGGAGGGGGTGTGCTGGGGCTGGAACCCAAAGGTATTCTATCTCCGGGCTACACCCCAGCCCTGTTACTTTTTATTTGGAAACAGGGTCTCGCTAAGTTGATAAGAGTCTCACTACTTGCCAAGGCTGTACTCAAACCTATGATCCTCCTGTCTCAGCCTCCCAAGTACTGGGATTACAAGCATGTGCCACCTTGCCCAGCTAGAAATAACTTTTTAACAATATTGAGGCTTTTAATCCATAAATATGACATAGCTAGACACTGCTAGTGTGTTCTTTGCTCACTCACTTTCTTCCCCCCAACAGATTTATATATACATATATATGTAAATGTATACACACAGAGAAAACATATGCATATACATATATAGATACATAAATACACATATATCTTTAATTTCTCTACACATCTTTAATACATCTTTAAGTAATGTTTTGTATTCATCTGTCCCACAGATTTATATATATGTATATATATGTGTGTGTATAAATGTATATACACATAGAAAACATATGCATATACATATATAGATAAACACACACATACATCTTTAATTTCTCTACACATCTTTAAGAAATGTTTTGTATTCATCTGTATAGAGGTCTTAATCTTTTGTTAAATCTCTTTCCAAGTATTTTATGTTAGTGATGGTACTGTAACTATAATTTTATTTTTTAGTGCTGAAGATCTAAACCAGGGCCTTGCCCATGCTAGGCAAGTACTCATCTACTGAATTAGCCCAGTAAATGGAACTATTTTAAATTTCATTTCCCAGTTGCTTGCTGATAGTATGCAGCAACTGATTATTGTGCACAGATATCATATTTTGTACCTTTGTTAAATTCAATTATTTTTAAATGACTTCAAATTTTCTATATAGGTAAACATGTCATCATCAAATAAAGTTTTACTTCTTTCTTCTTCTTTTCTTGTGATAAAATAGAACAGTACTCAGCAATAAAAGTGATATCCTGATTAGGTAACAAACATGGATGAACTTCAAAGACATTATGCAGAGTGACAGAAGCCAGACACTGAATGAATCTATTCATTTGAAGGTCTAGAACTATGTGGTGGAGGTAGCCACTATCCATATGTAGCTATTTAAACTTAATTAAAATTAAGTAGAATTTTAAAATTCTGTCCCACATTTCAAGTATTCAAGAGTTATGTGTGGATAGTGACAACTGTTATGCTTCTTAGGTATTTTGGCTCCAATGACAGAAAAGAGGACTAAAACAGAAATTGGTATCAGGAGCCAGGTTGTTGCTGCGTATAAACCTAACCATGTAGCTCAGGAGCCTTTGGAACTGGTCTGTGAGTGTGGAAGCATGTGGAAATGCAGGCTGGAGAGGCATTAGAATGTTGTAGGCAGAGCTTACTGAGTGATTCTGGTGGGAGCTTGAATGGCCAGAATGCCAATAAGAATGTGGATAGTAAGGATGTGCTCCTGAGGTTCCAGAGGGCAAGGAAGACTCCATAGGGAACTGGTCTAGTGGCCACACGTGCTACATCCTGGCAAAGAATATTTCTACATTTTGCCCATGTCCTGAGACTTTGTGTGAGGCCAGATTTAAAGATGGTGAATGAACTGACTTGGTGGAGAAAATTTAAAAGCAACAAAGCGTTCAGCTGGTAGTATGATTACTGCTGGTGGCCTATGGGGACTAATGGAGATGGACTGAATACATTTTGTGTGATGAGATAGACATAAACTTTGGGGGACGGGGGTGGGGCAGAGGCGATATGTAATGGTTTGGGTCTGTAATGTCCCCCAAAAGTTCATGTGTTGAAAACCTGGCCCTGAATGTAAGAAGGTTCAGAGGTGGGGCATGGCTGGAAGAGATGGCTCACTGGGGACGTGATCTGGGGACTATTTATGTCCCAGTGACCTCTCTCTCTGCTTCCAGGCACAATGATATGAGAGCAGCATCCCTCTGCCATGCTTTGCCTTCTCGGTCTCTGCCTTGGAGCCTGCCAATTATGGACTGAACCTATAAAACTCTGAGCCCAAAAACCTTTCTTCTTCTAAGTTGTGCTTGCCAGGTATTTTGGTCACAGTGATGGGAAAGCTGACTATATCACTCTGTGTATAGGGAGATAATTAATTTACAAAAATAAAGAAAAATTAGGATATAAACTAATGCCATAAAATACTCAACATTATGATCCAGGCAGCTAAAAAGTACAGGACTCATTCAACAGTGTGTGTACTAATTGTGCTACAGATTTTTTAAAAAATGCAGATAGGGATGGTAGAAGTCAGCATGAATTCAAGTCACCAGTGAAGACTTCCCAGAGAATGTTACAGTCTGTAAGAGAAGACCTGCCCTGGAAGTGAGGTCACGGAGAAAACACAGCAGAGAGGGAATCTTGGCCATTTCTTAGAGCACAGATGGAAGGTCATGGGTTGGCCCTGGCTCATGGAGGCTACTCTGCCCTTCCTAGGCATAAGCACAACACAGGCAGCAAAACCATCCTGGATAGTGCTGGAAAGTTCTACTTCCAGGTCAAGGCAGCACATTTTGCAGTAGAGGGGAAGAGGAAAGAGAAGGACTCCACATGGCTTCCTTGAAGGCCTCACATTGGTCCCATGCAGCTAATATTTTACAGGCATCCCCAAGTAGCTAACTGCCATCAGTTGGCTAGGGCAACTATAGCTCACATTACAAGAAGTTCTTAATTAATTGATAGGCCACATCTACACACCCATTGGCTGAAGTATTTTTCGAACTGGTGCTCTACAAGTCATACCTCAATTAGTGTAAGTGTCTTTCCAAAGAATTAAAAATACATGTGGTGAAAACTCACTCTGGATGAGATAAACACACAAGAGCCACTCTACTACCCTAACACATTCTCACATTACAGTGTCTCAGTAAAATTATCCTGATTCAATCAAAAGAAGGTGGGATTTGGCTTCTGCAAACTCTTTTCTTCATGGCTGTGTCTCCTGAACCATCCTATGCAGGCCCCCACATCTGATATCTACCCTGCATGTCATCAGCACACCAAGTGAAACATTTTCCAGATTAAATAACTCTTTAGTCTCCTAAAGGCTCTCCCACAAAGCCCGCACAGATGGAAAGTATTCTTAATGTATCAAATGGCTATTCCTAGCCATTTTCATTTTTATACCCATATCATATTTAACACCATCACCAACAAAGGCCTTTAGAGGCCCTCCAGTCAACAAGCTGAAAAAATTATTCCTGCTCCTTGTGGATGCCCACCAATGACCTCAAGTTCTGGGTGGACGCCCAAGCCAACAGCTGACTCAAACAGTTGATGTCATTCTAACGGCTTGTTTTGGGTTGAGTTAAAAATGCAAATAGAACACCTCGTTAAAACTCAAAGTTCATTTTAGCTGTGCCTCTGATTTACCACTGAGAACTCATCATCCAAAGAGGAGAAGCAATATAATTCAGGCTTATTACCTAATAGAAAAAAAGAAAAGAAAAGGAAGCAAACAAGTTTTGGGGTTTTATTTTGTTTTGGTTTTTAAACTTTATAAATCTGCAGGCCAATATCTTGGCACTTTTGCTAGTTTTCAACATGGTGTAGCCCCAAGTAAAATATACAGAGCTGTTTGCAAAGTCCACAATCTGAAGCCAGCCAGTCAGCCAGGTTGCTCTGGCTGCATTGCCAAGATTCCAGATCTTTCCTGAGGCTCCGACAGTGGTAGGGGGTGGGGCTACCTGGGAAATGGAGAGATATTTAGGTGGCCGTCAGGAAATAGCAAATCCCAGACCTGAATGGTGTGGGCTCCTCTGCAAATCAACTGTGTCACATGACATAGGAAGTGCTAAATTTGCTAAGCATAGGAAGTATACTAAGTGTGATTCATTTTTGGTACCATTGTGTCATAATTTCAAATATCAGTTGCAACGTTATGGGTTCCAGGGATCAAAAACAAAAACAAAAAATAGGACAAGATTTAGCAAAGGTGTTGTGCCACATTCCACACTAACTTTTTAATTTAAAAAAGCATTAAAATTACAAAAGTAATACACATATACTGTTGAAAATTTTGGGGGGGGGGTTGATAGGTAAAAGGAAAGATACCATCAGTAATCCTAATTTTTGTTATACCTTCCTTCCATTTTTTCCCCATGAAAATATGTCTTTTATTGAATTGTTTTTATCCTGCTTCCTTAAACAATGTAATGGTATTATATTGTCTAAATACAATGACATATAATAATATTATATTCTCTAAAAGAATAACTTTTGGACATAATGAAATCTATATAAACATCAGCAATCTCTTTCCTTAAGTTCTACATGTTTTTTTTTTTAAAGGAGGAGATCATGGAATACCACATTGTCCTGCCTCCCTAAAATTATGCATAATCTCACCTGTGTTTTGTTCTTATAAATACTGCCTCATCTCTGGAGGTTCAACTTCCAGATTTCTCAACCTTTCTTCCAAGGACTGATCAACCAATGAGTATGATTCATTCATTCGCCTATGCAACAATTAAAAAAAATGTTTTGAGATAGGGACTTGCTGTATGGCCCAAACTCCTGAGCTGAAGGGATCCTCCTGCATCAGTCTCCCAAGTAGCTGGGGCTATAGATGAGTGCCACCATGCCTGGCTCACAGATATTCTTTGAATACCTACTATGTACCTGACCATATGCTAGGCACTGAGAATGAATGTTCCATAAGACTACTGTAATGGGTCTAATTGATACTGATCAAAGGAATATTTGCTAGGTTTAGATGGTATTTCATATTTAATTAGGCCACAAGGAGCCAGGTTTGAGGCTGATCTGATCACCACCAGCCTCTCCTGTCCACCAACCTGACGCCCACTTCACTTGAGCCGGTCCAGACCCATTCTTTCCCTGAACCTGCCCTATGGACTTCCTCTGTGTGCTGCTCATCACTCCCCAGACCCCTTCACCTTCCTTCCTGCTGAGCCACATTCGATCAAGAAACTTTTCTGACCAATGTCTATGAGCCTTCCTCTCAAAGTATTGCCACTCCAATACTCTCAAAATATTGCCATCTTGAACATTCTTAGACAACCCTGACTGCCCTTGTTCCCAAGGAGGGGAGGTGGTAAGTATCCAGGACAGGCACCAGGGCCTTGTTGGCTTCCCTCCCGTCCCACCCCACAGCTAAGCAACACACACACTACTACTAATCACTTACCATCACCTGAATTCATTGCTCAAAATATTTTTCAAGAAAAGCATTCTACCCTCTCAATTGCTGCAGGCATATTTTTCTTTCCATCCTCATAACCTAGGCGGCTTTCCTGTGGGGGCACGACAGCTACAGATGCAGCACTTTGGAAACAGTAGCATTTGATTCACTCTACCCATTAATTCCCCAAGAAAACTAACTCCATGTGTGGAGCGGTTTCCGGCACCTCCCCACCACCTCTACACAACATCAAGACCTATATCTTCCTTCTCAAGAGGCATCATATGGAGTATTCAGTGTGTGTGTGTGTGTGTGTGTGTGTGTGTGTGTGTCCTTATTCAATCTTCACAGCAACACACTAGTATCACAATATTTAATTTGGAGATAAGAAAACTGATGTTTAGAGAGATTAAGCAAACTGAAGTCATACAGTTAGCCACTGGTGAAGTTGATACAGAATTTCAAATCTGGGCAGCGCCTCCCTGTAACAAGCCTTTTCTATGAGTTACTTCATACTTTCCTGTGAGCTACCACCTCATCACCTGGCCAATCATGTCCCTCACTTTCCATGAGGCTGAAACCAGTGATCCTCACATTTACAGCAGCAGCAGAATCCTGCTGGAGACATGGTAAGGATGTAAGGATACACTTGCTGAGTGGAACCCAAGAGACTCTGGTTCAGGAAGGGGAGGGAAGAAGTGTACGTGTCGCAGGACCCTATCCCCCCAGCACCACCACCACAGGTGATTCTGGTTCCAGCAGTCTTTAGACTATACTGAAACACACTGCACTGAGCTAGGGAGGTTCCACCCGGCTGGGAAGGAAGTGCTGTAACATGGCATGTATTTCCTCACTACCCATGATTCTTTGGGGCTTGAAAAATGGCAGGGAGCTATTGTTTAATGGGTACAGAGTATCAATGTGGGATGATGAAAGCTGCACAACGTGAATGTACTTAATGCCACTGAACTGTACACTTGAAAATGGTTAAGATGTTAAATTTTATGTTATATGTCTTTTAACATGATTTTCAAAATGCTAGCTAATCTTTTAGTTTCCTTGAGAGACGGAAGGTGTTACTGAGGCTACCCTTGTTGACCTGGAAAGAGGTAAAATTTAATCCTGAGGGATCCTTTTAGAAAGGAACTACCACTGGACAAAAGCTGAAGCCATGTTGGCTCTTGGGTGGGCCCTGTTTCATTTGGGGCTCTCTGTTCATACTTAAGTTGAGGGGGTCAAGGTCTGTGCCTGATAAGAGTTTCCAAAGCACTGTATGGGGCCTTGTCCCCTGTCTAAGTTAAATAAATCAATGTTTTGTCTGTTATTTAATCACAGATGTCCATGAACATGGTAAACAGGGAAGATAAAAACCCAAAGGATGCTGAGGGAACAGCCCTCTTCAGAGCTGCAGTGGCAGGTGCATCCTGTCCTTCAACCAGTCCCTCCGGTGTCACCAGGCTCACTCTTTCTCACATTTCTCATTTAAGTTCAAATGTCATCTCTTCAGGAAGGCTTTGCCTGCTCAAAAGCAGCCCTTTCTCCCTACCTGCCCATGACTTCCGTGATATTCCTCTACCTACTAGTCTTCCTAGCACATATTACTACTGGAAATTATACTTTATTTATTTATATGCTAGTTACTTGTCTCCACTCACTAGAATCAGAACTTTCTGAGAGCTGGAATGTGTGCTGGTTTTCTTCTCTGTTTTATTTTCAAAACTTCACCCAAGACTTAGTGGGAATTTAATAAATATTCATAGAACAAATGAATCAGCCTCATTTGTTTCATTTTGTATAATCAGTCCTTTCTACTTCACAAGGTGATTGGCAGGAAAGGTCAAGTGATATTGGGTATGTCAAGGTGTTTTGCAAAAGGAGAGGCCATTTCCATGGTGGGGGTCATTGCACTTGGAGGAGTGCAGTTCCAAAACCTCCAATTCCTCAGAGCTTCTGGCTGTGACCTTGGCACCATGCTGTGCCTTGTGCTCACTTCTCCACTCCTCCTGTGTGGACAGTTGTTTGAAATCTAAAGATGATGGTGCTCGCTGGGCATGGCAGTATGCACATGTTATCCTAGTATTTAGGAGGCTGAGCTAGGAGAATCACAGGTTCAAGGCCAGTTTCAGCAACTTAGTGAGCCCCTCAGCAACTTAGTGAGACCCTGTTTCAAAGTAAAATAAATAAGTAAATAAGTAGGGCTGGGGGTATAGCTCAAAGGTAAAATGCCCCTGGTTTAAATAAAGGAATAGATAATAAATGAATGGATAAATAAATAAATAAGGTGTTGCTCCATCCTGCAGACCATACAAACAGAACACAACTAAATTATTACAAGGTGAGGCCTCTCAGCAGTTGTCTCACTGTGGGGCTCCAATGACAAGATGGTGCTTGTGAAGTTAGGGATCTGCCAGGAGAGCAAACCTAAGGCAAGAACCACAAGGATACTCCCTAACCCGGGTTAGCTGGTTCAACAAGCATGAATTGAGTGCCTAGTATTTTCTGGGTCTCAGGTCCAGCCCTAAGGGGGAGAGAGGTGATTGAGACTGGGGAGGCAGGCACTTAACAGAAACTCCAATTTAATGAGGCAAATCTGGCCTGCGGGTAGTCAAAGGAAGGCTTTCTAGAGTGACTGATGCTTAAGCTAAATTTAAAGTACAGAGGAAAGTAGGATGGAAAAGAATGAGAAGCCCAAGGTAAGATACGGGGCACAAAGACCCCACATGGTATTCAGGGAGCTCCAAGCAGTGAACGTATTGGACATTTGTTGCTGGAGTATTCCATGGGGGAGCAAGGGGCAGGGTGGGGCAAGGGGTTAGGGGATGTACTCAGAAGCTGTCTGAGACACATGTAGGTGGAGACTGTGTGGATAATAAGCCTATTCACTGATTCAGAGGATGAATCTAGCTTAGCTGTAATAGAAACTGGGCAAAATAAAAAGACAAACCAGACATTGCTGAGCTGGGAGGACTCAGGAAGGACTAGGATAGATCCAGGGAACAGGAGAGAAATATCAAGGGAAGAAATATCAATGGAAGAAATTCCCAGCCAGATTTATCTCACAGGCAAGAACATCAGTTACACTGGTGATTCTGAGTTGCCTGGGAAGCTGTGCACCAGGCTGTCTCAGGCTAGATGGTGCAGCCTTCTTTTTTTTTTGCGGTACGATACTGGGGATTGAACTAGGGGCATTCTACCTCCGAGCTACACCCCCAGCCCTATTTTTTATTCTTTATTTTGAAATCGAGTCTCACTAAGTTGCGGAGTACCTCACTAGGTAGCTGAGGCTGGTCGCGAACCTGGATCCTCTGGTCTCAGCCTCCCGAATGCTGGGATTACAAGCGTGCACCACTGTTAGGGTCTTAGCCCGGCCAGCTAGACCTCGCCTCTAGATGGCGTCTGGCAGAGTGCCAGAAGTGGCTGCAGGTGGTACATCCTAGGGCTGCCCTACGCCAGAGCGCATGCACCAGCACACCTGGCTCGTGGCCGGCCCAGGTGAGAGCTGAATGAGGCACCTCGTGGTTCAAGCCCTTTGTAGCTGTAAGAGCCTCCACCTCTCGCCCAGGAGAGAGAGGGTTGCTGGCTGGAGAGAGGTTGGTTGCAGAGGGGGTTGCTGGCTGGAAGGAGGTTTTGTTGCTGGATGGTTGCTGGAGATTGATTGCTGGAAGATTGCTGAGAGGTTGGTAGGATGCTGACGGGAGAGAGAGGTTATTGGGAGTCTGTTGAATTATAGTGTCCTTGATCCCACAGAGAGATGTATAATAAAGAGAAGTTTTTTGTTTGTTTGTTTGTTTTGGTTTTTGGTTTTTGGTTTTTTGCAGTACTGGGGATTGAACTCAGGGGCATTCTACCTCTGAGCTATACCCCCAGCCCTATTTTTTTTTATTCTTTATTTTGAAACTGAGTCTCACTAAGTTGCAGAGTGCCTCACTAGGTAGCTGAGGCTGGCCGCGAACCGGAATCCTCCGGTCTCAGCCTCCCGAATGCTGGGATTACAATAAAGAGAAGTTTTAACCAGCAACGTTTAGTTATCGTCTCCACTGGGGCCTCAGGGTTGAGGGTCCAGTTTGGGGGCGATACACCACCACACCCGGCTTGGTACAGCCTTCTTGACAGTCCAACACCAGGTGAAAGGAAAATTAGCTGGGCTCCCCACAGGTTAGCCCCACGTGAAACTTTCTCTGAACCCCAAGAAAAGGTGGCAGAAATTAAGAGGAGGAAAAGTAGGGCCCTGGTGCTTTATATAAAACATTTATGCCCTGGTTCTGCTCAGAAGATGTGATATGATTGAGAACATGAAAGGCAAGAAAACCTGAGAGAAAAAAGACAGCGATAGACTGTACTTGCTTCATCTCAACTTGATAGAAAGGGATCCCCTACATTTCTTTCTCTAGCTGGCCTTGCCCTGGAGCTGCCTCGATTACATGCACTTAAGAAAAAAGAAAATGGTGCCCAGTTACTCACACAAAGATATCATTTCGGAAGCTTCCAAATGTCTTTTTTTCTTTCTTTCTTTCTTTCTTTTTTTTTTTTTTTGTGTGTGTGTATGTGTGTGTTACTAGAGATTGAACCTAGGGGCATTCTACCTCCTCTGCCTCCAAGCTATACCCCCAGCCCTATTTTTTATATTCTTTATTTTGAAACAGGGTCTCACTAAGTTGCAGATGGCCTTGCTAAGTAGCTAAGGCTGGCTGTGAACCTGCAATCCTCCTGTCTCAGCCTCCCAAGTACTGGGATTACAAGCATGTGCCACCACGCCTAACTCTATTCTTTATTTTGAAAGAGAGTCTCACTAAGTTGCAGAGGGCCTCACTACGTAACTGAGGTTGGCCACAACCTGTGATCTTCCTGTCTCAGCCTCCCAAGTACTAGGATTACAAAAGTGCACCACCAGCCACCATGCCCAGCTTTGTATATTCATTTAGATGAGATCTGTAGAAAGAAAATGTCCTCAGACTAAGCCCACCCACCTCCTTATCAATCCCTCCAGCTTGGGCATGGAAATGGGGATGGATGTGGAAGTCCACTTCACAGCATACTGGCATTTCCCCTTTTCCCCCAAACCTCCAATTCTTCCAGCTTAATGGCACTGTAAGGGTCCTGTCAAGGTTGAGCCCAGCAAATGACTGATACAGAAATTCCCTGTCATAAGAGGTCAATGATGTATTAGTAGTTGACCCTTGTGAGGTGATGGGTCTAGGACGCTAAGGGGCAATAATCAGAGTCCACCTCAATCATCCATCTGTGTTTCCACCCTGAAACACCCAGGCAAATGGCTCAGCCTCTGTCATCTACTTTTTTCATCTGTTGTGATTTGGATCTCAAATGTCCCCCCAAAGCCTCATGTGTTGAAAGCATGTCCCCAGTGCAGCAAGGTTGCAAGGCAGGACAGGACTTGAAGAGGTGGGTCACTGGGGGGATGGCCTGGGGGACTACAAAGGTCCCTGGATGCTTTTGCACTTCCTCTTCCTCTCCCTCTCTCTGCTCTCCTCCCTCCTCCCTCCTCCTCCTCCTCCTCCTCCTTCTTCTTCCTCTCTCTCTCTCTCTCTCTCTCTCTCTCTCTCTTCTCTCTCTTCTCTCTCTTCTCTCTCTTTCCTTCTCCCTCTCTCTCTCTCTTGGCTTCCAGCCTCCAGGACTGATACTACATTTTTCTCTGCCACCATGGTTTCTGCCTTGGAGATGCCATAGACTAAAAACTCGAAAATCTCTGACACCATGAGTCCCCAAAACCTTTCTTTCTTTAAGTTGTGCTTATCAGGTATTTTGGTCATAGCGATTAAAAAGCTGACCAAAACAATACCCCCAAATGTATAAGGCCCCCTATCCCCAGTCATGTTAACAGCGTCAAAAGTAGTATTCTCTGCCTCCTTTCCTCTGACCTGCTTCTTTTTGCCCTAGATAACTTATAAATTCCTGGCTTGCTATCTAGCAAAACATCCCAGTCTCTGCAAGTCTCCTAGAACACAAACGTTGGAAACAAGGTATAATCCATGCATAGGGGAATGATAAAGAAACAAAACACAGAATGTTTATTCCCAGGAAAACAGGTTTTATTGTTTTCATGACTTAGAGCTAGGTTACCTAGAAGATTTATATAGCATATTATGACTTTTTTTTTTTAAGTACTGGGGATTGAACCCAGGGGTGCTCTCCCTCTAGGCTATACCCCTACCCCTTTAATTTTTTTTTTATGTTGAAAGAGGATCTCACTAAGTTGCTGAGGAATCCTGCTAAGTTGCTGAGGCTGATTTTGAACCCATAATCTTCCTGCCTCAGCTTCCCAAGTACTGGGATTACAGGCATGTGCCACCACACTGGTTACATTCTTAAAAATAAAAATAAATTGAACGACAAAACACAGTGTGAGCTCCTTTATATAAAACAAAATAAAACCACACACATGAAGACAAAGGTATATCTTTTTATGCATGAGTGTATAACAACATAAATGCAAAGAGAAAAAGTCTGTAAGAATACCCCCCAAATCAAATAACAGTGATTACTGAAAAAGAAAGTAGGATTCATAGGGATTAGTGCAGGGGTTGGGGGGATCACTCTATCTGTAGTGTTTACATTCCTTATAAACAAGAATGTACCCGCATATTGCTTGTGTGATTAAAAATAAAAAATCTAATTTTTTAAAACCAGAAATTATTATATGAGATGTTTTTCATCTTGTGGAACTTTAATGAGTTAAATAGCACCAGAAAGCCAGCAGAACTAGCTCCCACTTGGGCAAGGGTTTGTTTATCCTGCTTATCTCAAGTTAGGGCCAACAATGCTAATGATTCCAAATAGCAGCGGCCACTCCTTGCCATCCCATCCCCTCCCGCCCACAGCTTCAACTATCACCTCTATGGATGACTCCCAAATGCCTCTTTGCAGACACAGCCTCTCCCTCAAACTACAGTCTCGACTTCCCAACTTCCTTTTGGGTACAGCTGGATTCCTGCCCTCCCTCGTCTCTTCAGTTCTGCCTGACTTCCTCCTTCCTATTAACTAGCACCTCTTTTTTCCCTGGGAACCCAGAAAAGAAACTTCTTGGTCATCTGTAACCCTCTTTATCCACATATATCACTGTTACTTGTCATTTTCTGGTGATTTTTCTAAAAGATTCTTCCCCAATGTTAACTCCCTTCTGTTGCTACAGATCCCACCCCAGTTCACATCCTTTCCACGTATAATTGGGACTAGCAAAATCACCTTCAAGGGGTCTCCTTGCCCTTGGTTGCTTTGATCCATCTACTAAATGTATCATTGGGTGAAGGACCAAAATTACAGCTCAATGAGGTCACTTTGAGCCTCCATACTATCGCCTATTTTATTAGCTATCTTTCCAGCTTTGAGTCATCTACAAACTTGGAAAATATGGCTTTATTCCTTGTCTACATATCTGATAAGAATGTTAAAAATGGGTTGATCCAAGAACAAGGCTCTGGCTACAGATCTCTTTCCAAGGCAACCCAGAGCTTATCACTAGAGTAAAGAAAGTCACTTAAGAGACTTAAGTGTTGCATGCTTCTCATTAATACCTTATAACAACCTCTGGCAGGAGGTATTATTGCCCAATTTTAGAGATTTTGAAACTGAGGTTAAGAATGGCTACGTAACTTGTAAAAGTCTCACAGTTGTGAAATGGTACTTTTATTTGAACCCGTCTGTGGGTTCTAGAGCTCATGGTTTTTCCATGACATAGTTGGGACTTTACATGGATCCTTGCCTTCTAAAAAGATCAGGCACACTTCTTAATCTGCACTGAGTACCTTCTACATTCTAGCTCCACACCTACCTTTGTAACAACAGACCACGCCACGTGTTAAAAACGGTAGCCATGCGCTCTATTTCACTTAATCCTCATCCCAGTCCTACGGGGTATGTACCATATTTATGTACATACTGTAGATTCAGAAGGTGATGTGTAGAGACATTAAAACTAAATCTGTAAATCAGAAATCATCTCAAGTCTTTTTTTTAAAATAGCTTAATCAAAACTGCCCAAAGTCGTGCGTGGTGGTGCACGCTTGTAATCCCAGCATTTGGGAGGCTGAGACTGGAGGATCCGGGTTTGTGGCCAGCCTCAGCTACCTAGTGAGGCACTCCACAACTTAGTGAGACCTGGTTTCAAAATAAAGAATAAAAAAATAGGGCTGGGGGTATACCTCGAAAGTAGAATGCCTCTGAGTTCAATCCTCAGTACCGCAAAAAAACCAAAAAACTGCCCATCTAGTAAGTAGCAAAACCAGATCAAACCCAAGCCTGCCCGACTAGAGAGAGATTTAGGAGGAAGAATGGGCAGGAATTCCCACTCATACAATCAATCAACAAGTATTCATTGAGAACCTTTGTCAAAGGCTCAGCACTGTGTAAAGATTAAACAGAAATGAACAAGCAGCAAAGGTCCCTGCCCTTGGCTTCACGGAGCACACTCTCCTGGGAGATACAAACGTTCTAATGGAAGGCAGCAGGGTGTGGTGAAGACAGGAAGGAGAGGCTTCCATGCTCCAGGGGTAAGAAGCCACGGACTGGACCCAGTGGGGACGAGGTTTCTGGGCCTGGAAAGTGGATCAGTAAAGCCCACACTCACTACAGTGGAGAATGCAGGAGAAACAGGGAAAGATTGAGTTTGGTTGGGGATACAAGCTCCCAGGAAAAGCACACAAACAGCTGGATCTGCACATCTGGAGCTCAGGAGTGAGAGGTGTTGGAGACATCTTTGTAAAGGTGCAACTCAACTCTTGGAATTGAGGAACCCCAACATATATGTGGGGGTGAAGAAGAAAAGAGTAGGCCTTAAAGGAGACCTTTGCCCACCTGGCCATCAAGCCCCACCCCACCTTGTTCACACTCTGTTCTCTGCCACAGGAAACTCCAGACCACAGCTCCCTCTCCTGGACTCAAGCCATTTCACAGCTGGCCAGGGACTAAAGGATTTCTTGGTAAGGACTTTGAAATTTTCAGGTATTTGTACCTTGACTTCTTAAATGGACCCAAAAGTCTTTGATTTCAAGCACCAGTTATGGAATTAGGAATGCAGTAAATGTTCTCATTACAGAACCAACAAGAGAACTCAAGTTCAAAAAGAATAACAAAGTAATAAATCAGCAATAGTGCATTTATGTAAACTAGTTGCTCCAGATGAACCTGAATGCTTCTTCAATAAAACAGTATCCCTAGGCTTTCTTCCAAGCACCCCCCCCCCCCCCGAGTCTTTGCTCTACACAGAACTGGTCGCAAGGTAAACATTTGCCACCTCGCTTTGTACATTCTAGTCTTCTTCCTTGGAATGTGCTGCCTTGGTTTCAGCAGCCCTTAAGTCTAAAATTCTTTAAATTGAAAAGAAATGTCTTTAGAAAGGAAAAAATGAGGGTGGAAATGTTTCACAAAACACTAGTTGGGTGTGGTAGTACATGCCTGTAATCCCAATATTTGGGAGGCTGAGACAGGAGGAGAGGATCACAGGTTTGAGGACAGCCTTAGCAACCTACCAAGACTCTCAGCAACCTAGTGAGACCCTGTTTCAAAACAAAAACAAAAAACTTAAAAAGGAGTTGGGAATGTAGCTTGGAGATTCAATCCAAGGAAGGAAAGGAGGAAAGGAGGGAGGAAAAAAAGGGAAAAGAAAAAGAGAGAGAGAGAGACATTCTATTTTGATCTCACAGGAAGGCAAATATAGAGGCCAGCCTTGATTAACACCAAAACCTCCTCCAAGAGCAAAAGCCCAGATCACAGTGCACACTTCATCCTCTTGACTGTCTCCCACTGAAACAGCGGCCCCAGCTCCTTACCACACCCAAAGCTGCCCCTGTCACTCTTAGAACACCAGGGATCCCCTGGAATTCAATCTATGCACACTCAGGAGCAGCAAGTTAATTTTAATTCAGGCCTGTGATGATCATGGATAAACTAAAGCTATTTTTATTTAAATTCAAAGTCAAATCAAACAGGGTTCTAGATTAATATCTCTATCTTAGAGACATCATTCATTAATAAAATGACAACAAACTGCCATAACTGGATTGCAAACATAGTTTAACAATAGGAAATTTGTTAACATAATATAACTCAGCACTAGGTCAAATGTGAAAAAATTATACAATTAATCTCAAAGATGACCTTTTTGTCATTTTTATAAAATTCAATTTCCTTTCCTTTTTTTTTTATCCAGGACTACAAAACAACTTCCCCAAAGTGATTTGAACTGTTTTAAAACAAAAGCCAGTATCATATTCACTAGCTAATACAAAGAGCATTTTTATTAAAATCAGGAATAAAAGATGATTATCCTCACCTTTAGTTATTAATGGTCTGAAATGTCTGATTTAAAAGAGAAAAAATCATTATTTGTATATAATATAATTCTCAACCTATAAGGTCCAGGAAAACCTAGTACAAAATAGTTTGATTAAGTGAAAAATATAAAACATTTCCCCCCAAAAAATAGTAAGAAAAATAGATGAAGAAGTCTGCAATATAAAGAATTCTATAAAACATGACTAAAGGGTATAAAAATCGTAGTAAATCAAGAAATATATCAGGATGGAAAGACTAAATATTGTAAATTAATTATTAATTCTTCAGGAAGATTCAGTATGTTTATTATAACATCAACCAGAATTTCACTGGATTTTTGAGATTCTGAAAAAATGTCTCAAAATTTAATTTGCAAAAATAAACAAGAAAAATAGGAATAGGTACCATTAGAGAAGGCTAATATAACTAGAATAGTGTGGTCCTCATTCAAGAATTGATGAACATATGAAGCAGGACATGGTGGTGCATGTCTATAATCTCAATACTTAGGAGGCTAAAACAGAAAAATCACAGGTTCAAGGTCACCTTAGCAATTTAGTGAGACTATTTCCAAAATAAAATAGAGCTAGAGGTGTAGCTCAGAGGTAGAATGCCTCTGGGTTCAAAGTCTAGTACCAAAAAAGAAAAAAGAAAAGAAAAGAATTGATGGTCATATGCCTTAGACCTTAACTGACTTTAGAATATACAACATATGCTTAGGACTCATCTAGAATTTTTCAATAAAGAATAAATAAAACTTATTAAAGTATTTAGAAAATAAGTTTGATCTTCAGCTCACTACACACACACACACACACACACACACACACACACACACAACTGAGTCCAAACATGAAGCTGAATATAACCATATGCCTAAAAGTCTGAAAATCCAGTAAATCAAAGAAAGTAGATAAAGACGACAAAGTTAAAAAATATGGAAGTCATCATCAAAGAGGACAGAAATCTATCTGGTGATACAAAAATTAAACTTTTCTGCACATTAAAAAGCATGATGAACATCTTAAAAACATGATATTTAATTAGTATTCGCATGTATCCCATTGTAGGGATAAACATCATCCACTTAATTATGATGAACAATGTTAGGCAAAGAAGCAAGTTATAAAATATGACAGCAGTTTCCCAATTTGGGAAAAAACAAACAACTAGAAAACTAACATCAAATATCAGTAATCATTCTACATTGTAGAATTGTGGGTGATTTTAAACTTTTTATTTATTGTGCTTTCTTCTATTTCCCAAATTACCAAAAATTAACTTCTATTATTTGGTAATCAGTAAAAATGCTTGTTGGGGAGAAAAAGCATTAAATAACAAAGATAGGAAAATACTTGACAAAAAATACAACAAAAAGATGTTATATACTTATCTTAAGTATCAAATGGTGCCACGTAAAAAGAAAGAAAAGAAGGAAGACAGGCAGGTAGGCAGGGTTAAATGGGCAAAGAACATGATTAAGTCATTAACCAAGAAAAGCAAACTGATGACAAACATACAAAAACATCTTTCTTTACTACTACTTAAAGAAACGTACATTCAAATTATGAAGTACCAAGTTTTGCTTATCAAACTGGTGAAAGTGTAAAGTAAGAGAGGTAACACAAAACTAGTATTTTTTACTGAGACATCACTTAGGAAAAACCATTCAAGCGTATCATTAGAACTGCAAATTGGTACATTTTTGGAGGGCATTATTGACAAGACCTCTCAAGAAGCTTTAAAAAAAAAACTATCTTTTGAACTAGTAATTTCACTTCTAGGACTCTGCTAACTAAGAATTAGGAACCAGGTGCGATGGCCAATACCTGTGGGCCTAGCTACTTGGGGGGCTGAGACAGGGGCATTACTTCAGTCCAAGATTTCAAGACCAGCTTGAGCATCACAGCAAGACAGTGTCTCAAAGAAAGAAAGAAAAAGCTGGGTGCAATGGGACATGCCTGTACTTCCAATACTTGGGAGGATAAGACAGGAGAATCACAGGTTTGGGCCAGCCTCAGCAACTTGGCAAGATCCTGTTTCAAAATAGAATAAAGTCTGGAAGTATAGCTCTGAGGTAGAATTTCCCTAAGTTGAATCCAGAGGAGGAAGAAGAGGGAGACTGGGAAGGGTAGAAGGAGGAGGAGGAGGGGGGAAATTAGAGATCTGGATTATGGAGAGTTATTTAAATAGGAAAAAAAAAAAAAAAAAGCTGGGTGTTGTGGCACATGCTTGTAATCTCAGTACTTGGGAGGCTGAGACGGGAGGATCCCAGATTCGCCAGCCAGCCTCAGCTACTTAGTGAGGCTCTCTGCAACTTAGTGAGACCCTGTCCCTGGGTTCAATCCCTAGTAAAATAAGTAAATAAATAAATAAGAAAAAAAAGCAGGGTTGAGCCATTAAACATCCAACGTGGGAATGGATATAGAATTACATGAAGAATAAGACCCAGGCATTGAAATTAAGGTTTGGAAACATTTAATGGCTTGGGAATCTCAACATGACAGAATGTGAAGCAAGAAATTCAGAATCCAAAATTGTATATGATGTGTTTACATTACAAGCTCGATTTTGTTTGAAAAAATAAAAATCCCAGTTCTACCTCTCCCCAACTAAGACGCTTTGGATCAGCCCTTGAATCTTTTAGGAGACCAGCTCCTTCATTCCTTTCAAAGCAGTAAAAGGGCCAAGCCTGAACCCCTCTCCTTTCCAGCCCTCAGTTTCAATTACTGGATGACAAGAATATAATTTAAAAATAGTAAATCATATGCAGATGTATCATGTCTGCATTAATAATTAAAAGATAAAACACAGAATTTAAGTAATTAAAATTATGTTTGAGATTAAAGATTTTTTTAAAACACCTCCTAAATGGGTAACATATTTTAGACCCTACTGCTCAGTGATAGTTCTTTAGAAATGCACAGCGTAGCTAGAAATAAGCACACTCTCTCTTATCCTCTGTGACTAATTTGATCTGGGTTTGCCTGCCTGCAACGGGAACACCCATCACCTGTCATCAGCCATCCCATGACTTGGCAGTGGAGAAGCCCCGGACATTCTCAGTCAGCACAGGGCAGTCAAACACCTAGATCCAAGAAAACTCACCAGAGAACACTATTATGTCTGACTATTATGTTACAATGACAGCACTGCAAATTCATTTTTTGGAGTCCTTTTTGCCAACGTATGTAGCTTTCACGCATAGCTCAAGAAGTTCTTGTCTTCCTCTCCCAGATTCTAATCATAACTGAGCATATTTCTTCCACCACTACCTCTAGCTTTACCAGTCCCTACCACTGTGAATTTTAAAACCGTGCCCAAGCCACAATTGAGAGAAAAACCTCAAGCGCAGTAAACCAGGCGGCGTTAGGGGCAAGAGAGTCTGCTGAGCAGTGCAGAGTCAACTCAGACCCCAGCAGTTAGCAAAGCTCTGCCTGGTCATCCAAACTCATTCTGCCTCACAGGGTGAGGGGATGCAATTTCATGCCAAGAGCGTTTAACTTCTGTGAGTTTTATCCATCTCTCCGAGATGGACAAAACAGGCTAATTGGGAGCACTTCGATTCTTCCAGGCAAATATTTCACAGGTGAAAGATATGCTCCTCGATGAAATCTGAGTTCTTGTTATGAATAACAACAAACGAATTGAAACTTTCTTTAGAAATGACAGTAACTTGAAACAACTCTAGTGATATCCAAATTAAACTGTGTTATATGATATTTTAATCCGAGACGTGTATAGCATGTACTTGGTCACATGTGTTTTTCCCAGATGATTTTTTTCCATTCCCTGGATTTTCCATAGTCAGTAATATTATATAGTTTAAAGCTAAAATGAAGTCATCAAAACAGAGTCTCTCCTTGCTGCTGCTGCTGCTACTACTGCTGCTGCTTCTTGAATTCTGAATACAGCAGCACACTGTTTAATTATTATAACATAGCTGTTCCTACCAAGCAATAAAAATACACAAATGCAGCCAGGTGTGGTGGCGCACACTTGTAATCCCTGTACTTGGGAGGCAGAGATAGGAGGATTGAGGGTTCGAAAACAGCCTCAGCAAGTAGTGAGATTCTCATCAACCTAGTGAGACCATGTTTCCAAATAGGAAATAAAAAGGGGCTGAGGGTGTAGCTCAGAGGTAAAAAAAAAAAAAAAAAAAAAAAAATTCACAAATACTTGCTGAGTGCTATTAAAGCTCTGGACTCGGGGGCACCCACAGTCTGTTTTTCACTATCACTGCAAGTAAAGCACATTTCATGGAGGCAGCCACACAGCCAGAGGCCCACAGCAGCAATACCAGCCCCAAAGAGAAAGAACAAACAAGGTCATTTGTTTGTTTTTCTTGTGGTACTGGGGATTGAACCTGGGGCCAGGAGTTCTACCTCTGAACCACACTCCCAGCCTTTTTTTCATTTTTTTTTATTTTGAAACAGGGTCTGACTAAGTTATCACATGCTGGCTTCGAACAAGTGATCCTCCTGTCTCAGCCTCCCAAATGCTGGGATTACCTGCCACCACCAGCAAATAACAGGTTTTGATCAGACAAGACCGATGATAATGATTCTGGCCACTAATGTGTGACTAATAGACCTGTCAAGATTAGCCACCTGCTTATGTTTTGATTTCCCCAGGTACCTTCCTCTTCCTCTTTCAATCAAGTGGCCCAGTGCTCACTACCTCAGGGGAGGGAAGGTAGAGGCCCAAAGAGAACAGTGAGGTTTTTGATCCTTTATTTTCAAAACTTATGCCCTAAGGGTAGAGGGGAAAGGAGTCAAGGGTTTTTTGTTTTTGTTTGTTTGTTCCCTTTCTTTTTTGTGGTACTGGGGGTGAGACCCAGGGGCATTCTATCTTTGAGCTATACCTCCAGCCCTTTATTATTTTTATTTCAAAACAGGATCTCACTAGGCTGCTGAGAGTCTCACTACTTGCTGAGTCTGTCCTTGAACCTGTGAACCTCCTGTCTCAGCCTCCCAAGTGCTGGGATTACAGATGTGCACCACCATGATCAGCTGAGTCAAGGGTTTTAGGTCTGTGCTAAATCCCAAATAAAGAATCGAGAGACGAGCTTCACTCTGCTCCTCCCATCCCAGGCCCTACTAGATGGGGAACAAGAGGGGAGGGGGGGAGAAATGTCTGTAGGCCCTGAAAGCAGAAAGGACCCTGCTTTTGGGCAGGGGCAATGAGACCCCAGAGACTTCAAAGAGGTATGAATGCTGTGCCCAGAAGGAGTGGCCCAGTGTCTGCACTTAAAGTCACCTGTGGTCAGGGACAATGAGCATCTGAACAGCAGACAGGGGAGATCTAAACCAAAACGCCACCCAGAAAGCAGGCGAGAAGAGACAAGGCTACGTTATGTTTCTACTGTGCCCACTGGGAATCTCCGTAACAACAAAAATAATCACAGTGGCTGATATTTGTTGAATCCTTATTTTGTATCAGGCACTGGTCTATGGCCTTTGCATGAATTATCTCGTTTAAATCTCACAACCTATTAGACAGGTACTGCCCTTCTCCATAACACAGTTGAGGGCATTTAGGCCAAGGATCTTGCACAAGATCACACGTATTAAAAGTAGTGGAGCCAGGATATAAACAAACCCAAGCAACCTGGCGCTAGATCCCAAACTTATAAAATGAAATTAGGGAAAATACAGAGTTATATTTCTTGCACATCCTAGACTGTGGGCTAAAGGTCATACACACATGGGTATAATTTTTTGGGGGGTGTAATTCTTCTAACAATAGAACCCTCCTTCCATGCAGAATTGAAGGCAGAGCCCCAATATTAATAATAATAATAATAATAATAATAATAATAATAATAATAGTAGGGCTGCTTTGTAGAAGCAGAAGGAAGGGCTGAGGACTTCATTACCATCATCTTCCTCACTCTGCCTCCAAACCTTCTGGAACTTAGTTTAAACCCCTGGTCCAAACCAATATCAAGGGAATTACGAGCTTGAGAGACAAAAGAACACCAGCTAGAACACCAACAACCACTAACAAAATTAAAAAGAAAAAGTAAAAATAGACCATTTGTGCAGGGAGGACCCTCATGATCCCGCCCTGGCCCTGACACCAACCGGAGGGGCCAGAGGGAGGTGGAATTCAAGGCTGGAGGGAGAGTCAGGAATGAGGCAAATCCAATAAACAGGCAGAGGTGGGAAGCGGAGCCAGCAGGGCACCAGGGCCAGCGGTCTGTGGTGAAGGAGAGGCTGCTGCAGGAACAGAGATGGGTGCAGGCAGCCAGTGCAGGCCCTGCTCCCCAGTCAGCCCTGGGGCTGCAGGCTGACCAGATGACCGTGTTGCTGGAGATAGGAATAGCATGTCGATAGCCAGTGTTTTGCTGGGGGAAACAAAAAACAACTACATTGCCCTTCCACCAATTCAAATATTGCCTTTTCCTTACGTACAGGAATGTACCATTCAGTAGTTGATACTGTTAAGCACATCAGGAATGCCTGAATTGGGAAGTAGTATGGGTCACAGTTAAGAGTGCCAGGCTTCAAGGACTGCTGGCAGATCTGTCATCCCAGTACTTGGGAGGCTGAGACTGGAGGAATCCATGATGTAGGCCAGCCTCAGAAACTCAGTGAGACCCTCAGCAACTTAGCAAGACCTTGTTTCAAAATAAAAAATAAAAGAGATCCTGGGGTATAGCTCAGAGGTAGAACCCCTTTAGGTTCAATCCCCAGTGTCTGTCTGTCTGTCTGTCTGTCTCTCTCTCTCTCTCTTACACACACACACACACACACACACACACACACACACATTAAAAGAACCCCAGGCTGCTTGGCTTGGACTTACATCCTAGCTCCATCGCATCCCAGCTCTGGAACCTTATACAAGTTACTTAACCTCTGGTCCCTCAGATTGCATGTCTGAAACATGCAGAAGAGAAAGGCACCTGCCTCCGAAGGTGACTGTGGGGATTAAACAAGTTAAGACACATCGAGTACCCCAGATGGAGTTCCCGCAAATGCTGGCTTATTGTTCTCCTATTTGGACAGCTTTAATTTCATTCCCGACAGCTTCCCTTTCTCTCTTCCATGCTATATGATGCTTCCTGTGGCTGCTGTGACAATTACCACAAACATCATGCTTTAAATAATACAAATGTGTTCTCTTACAGTCCTTGAGGTCAGATGTCTAAAACGGGTTGTTAGGGTTGGTCCCTTCTAGAGGCTGTAAGGTTGAATCCATTTTCCTGCCTTTTCATCTATCTATCTATCTATCTATCTATCTATCTATCTATCTATCTACCTACCTACTTACCTACCTACCTACTTACTTATCTATCTATCATCTGTCTACCTACCTACCGTCTACATATTTTTGTGGTGCTGGGGGTGGCACTCAGGGCCTCATGCATGCTAGGCAAAACTCTATACCACTGAACAGGCTGCCTGTATTCCTTGACTTCTTCAGCATGGCTCCTTCCTCCTATTATTGATTCTGATCCTCTCCTCTCCCTCTTATAAGGACTCAGTGATCCTCACTCAGAGAATCCAGGATAACCTTCTATCTTAAAATCCGTAATCTAATCACATCTGCAAAGTCCCTCTGGTCATGCAAAGCAACATACTCACAGATTTTGGGAATTTGGACTCGAGCATCTTTAGGAGGCCATTATTTGGCCTATTACACACACCTCTCCAAAGCCTGAAACTATATACAGGCAAGTCTTGGGTCGGCCCACAGGGAAGAAACAATATTAGTAGCTAACTTTTAGAGCATGTAATATGTGCCTGGCATTGTGCAAGGTGATTTAGGTAAATCATCTTACACAGGACTCATAGCAAACCTGCAAAATTACTATCTTGCAAAAAGGCTATGCAGCTAGTAGATGTCAAATCCTAAGTAAATTCACATAAATTTGATTCCGAAACCTTTATATTCAACCAGTAGAGTGCCTGGACCCCTATACCTTAAGTGATGATAACTCAGAAAAAAGAGCACCAGGACCATTAGGGGTCTCCAAGATGGTGCCACATGCTTCCTGGTACAGAGAAACAGGGTCCTGCAGAGCCCATGCTAAAAAGTCCACACAAGTGGCTGAGCCTCCAGAATGTGTTCTCATATTCAAAACTCCAGAGCCACCCAGGAACTTCTTCAATTGCAAGTTGGGACCAAAAAGCCAAGAAGAGACCACAGAGGCCTGGCGCTGTGTGGGGAAGGCAAGTGCAAAAGCCTGTTCCTGCCCCTAGGACAAGCCGCCAATTCCAGAGAAGCTCCTAAAAGAAAAGAGGAATTCAGGAACCATCTGGAGAGACTTGCAAGTGAGTCAGATGAATTGAGACTCTGAAACTATGCTAGGAAAGGCTCAAAATGCTGAGGGGCCACCAGAGTGGCCCCATCGGTAGCTCGACTTGGTTCATACCAGAAGCAAACCAATCCCCTTCCTCCCTAACAATCGTTCTGAACACACAAATCCCATGTTCACAGATTGCAACAAGGGCCCGGTGGTTTTCCCAGCACCCACAATGAGTGGCCTTTTCCTACTAGTTCTTACCGGGCAGATGGATGGAAACCAAGAGTGGTTGGCAGAGGGTGGGAAGGGACGAGCTGAACAATCACTACGCATGCCTATTATGGTGGCTTAACTATCTGTGGCTTTCAAAACCTCAACTGCTAGACAATTTAGCACAGCCTTATCTGAAACTTTCCAATGGGCTGAGTTAAAGCTATTAGGTTTCACCCAGTCATTCCAGCCATTTGTTTTGGATCATGAGCCCAGAGGCAGATGGGGGACAGTTCAGTGGTCACGGCCTGGACTGAGTGGACTGCTGGACTGAGTCTGCTTGGCACCTTCTGGCCACGACCTCATACCAGTCACTTAGCCGTTTGGTGCCTCGGTTTTCCCACCTTCAAAACAGACATAATAGTGGAAGTTCACACTCCCCACCCAAAACTGAGAAGTCAACTGTGATTCAGAAATTTGGGGGATTTTGTAAAGGTAAAAGGTGTATATGCCCTCTATTATATACTGCCCCTGGTGGGATCTGCAGCAAAACGAACCTGCCCATTATTTCTTTCTTTCTTTCTTTCTTTCTTTTTTTTTTTTTTTTTTTGCAGTACTGGGGATTGAACTCAGGGGCATTCTACCAGCCCTATTTTGAAACAGGGTCTCACTAAGTTGCAGAGTGCCTCACTAGGTAGCTGAGGCTGGCCGCAAACCCGGATCCTCCGTTCTCAGCCTCCCAGATGCCGGGATTACAAGCATGCGCCACCACGCCCGGCTCCTGCCCATTATTTCTAAAGTAATAATGTGTGAATAGTTCTCACCAGGTAAGAAAAGGAGAGACTATCATAACTTCAGTGTCATTTCAGACCCAGTTTTGTTGCAAGCTTATAAAAGCCACATTGTCAGAGGGCTTGTTTTATTTTGGAACTACAGGTGAAGGATCAGCTCTCTAGCATTAACTGCCTAATATCCTAAGAATCAAATGGGATAACAGATGTAAAGTGTTTGGAACAGTACCCAGCATGTAGGAAGTGCTACATCAATGTTACGAACAACTTTTATCATTTCCCTCTAAAGAGACTCAATCGGGGATCGTAAACAGGACAGTAAATTTATGACTAAATTTGGTTTAGAAACCAGTTCACCTTGGAGGTCAATAGGGATTGATTCTTTGGAACAATTGTCCAGGGCAGAGTTTTCTAAGATGATGGAAATACTCTGTATCTGCACTGTCCAAGACAGGAGACACTAGCCACATGTAGCTTTTGAACACTTGAAACATGGCTACTTAATTTCATTTATTTTAATCCACTTATATTTAAATAGCCATATGTGGCTAGTGGCTACTGAATAATGTAGATATAGAGGGCTGGGTTTCCCATCTGGTTCATGAAAACCAATTTAAGTCATAACACAGCTAAATTAGACCATTAACAAGCCTGTGCCTGTGTCCAGGAAGCAGAGGGGATCACGCAATGCTGGAGAGAGTTTGGTCTTCCTTTCCAGGCCCTGTGGCTGGCCCGTGGCAAGGTGCATCTTTGATATCTTCTTCCTCTTTCTTCATTCCCCATTCCCCCACCTCCAACTCTCCCCTTCCCTGACCCCACAGTACCTGGGGCACATGCTTCCCTAAGCCCATCAACCCCTCCCAGCCCTCCTCCCGTGGCACCATGCTCCTGGACCATCGGCCTTCCCTCCCCACAACAAAACTCCCACTTCTTCAACGAGGAATAAGGCAAATTCATCAACCCTGCACAAGGGCTCAAGTCTGTAATCTCAGTACTTGGGAGACTGAGACAGGAGGACTGCAAGTTTTAGGCCAGGGTGTGGTAACTTAGTGAGACCTTGTTTCAAATTAAAAATAAGCCAGGCGTGGTGGCGCACGCTTGTAATCCCAGTACTTGGGAGGCTGAGATAGGAGGATCCGGGTTCATGGCCAGCCTCAGCTACTTAGTAAGATCCTGTTTCAAAATAAAGAATAAAAAATAGGGCTAGGGGGTGTAGCTCAGAGGTAGAATGCCCCTGAGTTCCATCCCCAGTACCGCAAAATTAATAAATTAATTAATTAATAAAAATAAATAATAAAATAAAAAGGGCTGGGGGTGTGGGTCAGAAGTAGAACATCCCTGGGTTCAACCTCCAATAACACACACACACACACACACACTAAGCCAGGTAGAGTAGCTCACACCTATAATCTCACTACTTGGGAGGCTGAGACAGTTAGATCGCAGGTTTAAGGTAAGCCTCAGCCACTTAGCGAGACCCTGTCTCAAAGTAAAAGATAAAATACAGCCAGGTGTGGTGGTGGTGCATGCTTATAATCCCAGTACTTGGGAGACTGAGACAGGAGGATCACAGGTTCTTGCCAGCCTCAGCTACTTAGCAAGGCCCTCTGCAACTTAGTGAGACACTGTTTCAAAGTAAAGAATAAAATAGGGCTGGAGGTGTAGCTTGGAGGTAGAATGCCCCTGGGTTGATCCCCAGTACCGCAAAATAAAAATAAATAAATAAATAAAAAGATAAAATGGGACTGGAAGTGTAGCTCAGAGATAGAACCATCCTGGGTTCAATCCCAGTACTGTAAGAGGAAAGGAAGGGAGGGAGAGGGGAAGAGAGAGAGGTCAAAATCACACCTTCACTGCTATTGCTTATTTTTCTTTCTCACGTCTTCACTGATTCTCCTCCTAAACCCAGAAGTTCTAAGTTTTCTGTTTATTGTTGCTGTTGTTCACAGCAGAAGTAGCCTGGGCAGAGAGAGCAGTGGCCAGCACTGAAGCAGCTGTTGCTTTGCAGAAGGCCAACACACACATTAGTGCAGAAGAGCAAACCTCTCCTGGTGTCCAGGCACGGATTCCTTGCTCTCTGCTTAGAAGACTCTTCCATCATGCACAGTTCTTTCCAATCTTCCTTTATTCATTTAAAAAGTTGTAAGTAACAAACTGCTCATCCAGTGAATTTCTTTAAGTATACAACAACAAAAGCCCAGAGAAAATATGTAACGAAGAATGGTTGCAAATAGAAAAAGAAAACTAACCACTTCCACTGGAATCTATCTTCACCACAATTCACTTGAGTATGGAATTTTTAATAACACCAGGTAAAATCTGGAGTATATTCAAGGAACATACATTACTAGAATGACTGCAAGAACGCCCCCTCCCATCCCCCAGCTTAAAATCCACACCTCCTACCTGGTCCCAAGGCATGGGCCAAAGATGATTTAGTGAGCCCTCCTGCGTATAAAGAAAATTTCCCCTGTGGGGCTATAAATGAACAATACAGCTAATGGTAAATATTCTGCATTTCTAAATTCTTTTGATTATATTAACTATTTCCTCCAAAGTAGTGATGCATGTTGTAGAACCAATCTTGACATTTAATCCTGGCCCACAATAATTTCTAGCGAGACTTCTAGGTGCAAGCATTGTGCCAAGAAAGTCACAGTAAATGCTTTTGGTACGGAAAGTGAGACATCTATGTGAATAACTCTCACAGGAGGTAAAGGTAGAGATGAGAACAGCCCCTCCAGGTGAAATACTATAGGATGGGGGGGCGGGGTTGGCTGTTGCAGGCAGGGGTACCAAGGAAGGCCTGGAAGCAGCAACAGAACTCGGTGTGAAGGCTGGTTCACATTTTGAGTGGTGAACTTGGGGCAGGAGAGAGAAGCAGGAAGAAGAAAGGACATTGTGGATGACAGGCTTAGGGACTCTTTGGAAAAGTATTCTCTAACATGGGGCTGCCTATAATCACCTACTCCACCTCTCCCTGCAACCACAACCAGACACCTGCACAGGCACCTGCAACTACCTCCCAAATGCCAACAGTTCTCCCCAGTGGGGTCCAGCATGCTTGGCCTGGGCCATGTCCCTTCTGTGGCCACCCCACACCCCACCCCTACAAGGAGTTCCTACAAGAAACCTGTGGGAACTGCATTAATCCTGCAGATATCTAAGTGACCTCCAGGCCTATTTTGTATAACGCAACCTAAATGAGCAAAGGTGGGCGCTCACTACTTTTAAAGACCCTGACATATTATTCAACGAGAAATCTTTCGTACTCCAAATTCATGGTTGAGTCAATTGAACCAAGTTTCTCATGGCTTAAATCCCAGGCAAAAGGAGGAAAAAACTGACACTGAACACTTAACAGGGGCCACGGCCAAGGACTTCTGGATCTAGGTTATTCATTATTACAGACACTGAAGGACTCAAAGAAAAAGACTCCTATTCTTCTAGTTACCAGTTAGAGTGGGACCAGGTCCAATACTGTATTTTCTAGGACTTGATGTACATAAATCTGTCCGGGAACAATCTCTTGGGCACTTTTCCTTGAAATACTGTTGAAATACTGTTGCTAGGTCCCGCCACAAAAAAGCGCTTTTTTTTTTTTTCTTTTTCCCTCTAGTACGAGCTACCTCCACTTTATACACACAACATGAAGTGGGACCCGAGGCAGACAGCTGGAGGAGCGAGGACGCACTCACCGGGTGACCTCACGCCTGCGATGGCTGGTCTGCACTCCCTCGGGGGGTCGCCTGCCTCAGTTTCCCCCCACCCACCCACCCCGAGAGGGTGGGGACACTCGTCCGCAGGTACGCGGAGCAGAGTCAGGCTGCTCCCGGGCTCCGCGACAGCCAGCCCGGCTCCCTCCTGCAGTCCTGGGGGACCGAGCTACGGCGCCGCTCCCTCACCTCTCATCTTCGCGCCCGTCGCGCCGGCGTCCCCGAGTGCAGAGTCCCCCGGGGACCCGCGGTCCGCGCGCGAGAGCCAGGCAGAGCCCGGGGGCGCCGCCCGCGCCGTCCGACCCGCGCCGCCTGGCTGTGCGCGCTGCCCTGAGCAGCGGCGGCGGAGGCGCCGGGGCCCCCGCCCTGGGCCGGGCTTTCCCAGAACTCGCCCGCCCCGGCAAGAGGCTGCGAGCGCCGCCGAGGGCCGCCGGGCAGCCGGGGGAGCGGCCTGTGCCGGGCCCGCCCCCGCGGGGAAGGCGGGCGCCGAGGGCGGACCGGCCGCCACCCCCGCTCTGGCCACCGGCCGCGCGACCCCTTCCCGGCCCCCAGCCCCCGCGCCCAGGCCTGGGGAGGAGCTGGAGACCGTGCCCCTGGGAAAGGCGGGAACTCTGCACGCAGGAATCCCAGGGGACCTCTGGTTGACAGATATGGAAACTGAGGCTCGAGGCGGCGGCTCAAGGAATTTGACCAAAGTCACGCTGGTAGATCGGAGATTTGGCAGCACCAGGTCCCAAAGCTACTCTGTCATTCATTCATTTAAGAAGAATTTATTGAACACCCTCAATTGTGCCAGGCTTTGCAGATGCTCCTTTTGCTGCTAATGGCAACCATCCAAGTCTGTGGACTCTTCATCCAGTGCTCTTTTGTTGCTAAATCAAGTCTGAAGATGTTCACAGCTGACAGAAACCATGGGCTCTGCACAGAACCTCCGTGGCCACTGCGGCAGGTTTATGTACCCAGTCCAGGGACCTGGAGAAAATTCAAATCCTCCTCCTTCTCCCTTCCTCTAAACCTGTACTACCTCCTTTGCCCATTCTAGAAAAAACAACAACAACAACAACAACAAAAAAAAAACCCTTCCTAGGCCCGACCCCTCCTCCTGAAGCCAGTCAGGGCCAATTCCTGTGGCCCATACCCCTCCCATCTGTCCTCTCCCTTGGACCAAATTTACACCACAACCATATTCTTTCTCTTCTACAACTGCAATCTATGTAGCAGTCTTTAATGGCTCCCTATTGCTCTCCAAACTAATCTACCAGGAGCCAAAATGCCCTGGCCGATATGGACCACCCCAGAGGATGTCTCTCCCACTCCAGATTTGTACCTGTTCTAGGCTAAGCCTCCCACCGGAGCATCGCCTCCCCCCCCTCCCCCCTCACACTACTGTTCAGGTGGGCCCTTTCTTTGCAGTCCCTCTTAAAAGTGATTTCCCCTCTTTGGAGCCTCCAGAGCAAAGCTGAGGCAGGAACAAGAATGCACAGGAGGGCCAAAGAATTCTGCCCAGAAGAGCAACCTGCCAGCCTGACCCTTGCAGTGTTTTGCTGTTTTCATACCATTAGGACTTTAATGAAAACTAAAATTGCTGCCTCCGTTGAGAGCCGGTTCAGAAGGACCTTTGCAGAGAGGACCTGGAGGAAATTCTTTCTTCATTGAAAACTCTGGATTTTAGTCCTAGAACAAAGGTAAGTGGCCATTTACACCAACCCCTGAGTCTACGCTGTGCCTGGGCAGCAAAAAGGTAGCATCCCTAACAAGAAAATAAAGAGGACTGTTTATTTACTATACAGTGTTATATTAGGGTTTTATAATTCATTTAATGAATCTAGGGATATCAAACATCATCAATCACCTGGATCCCCAGACTTGAGTGTGTGCGTGTGGATAATTTGACATGGGAGTTTGCTGCTAACTGGTGGATTCTCAAGCAGTTCACGTGGAGTCCTCCAAATGAGTCATTACACCATTAGGAACCAAGGCAAATCTAGGTCCAGTGAGCAGGACAGTTAGCTGACTGTGATAATCAACATGTCCCCATCTCTGCAAAAAGGCACCTTCCCCACCTCTTTGCAGAGAGCAGGTCCAGATCAAAGGCCTTTGCTTGCCCCCTGGATCCCTCTGCATATGAGACTGGGGGGGAGCCCGGTCCCTCAGGCTGCCTCACCGCATTGGAATGTCTGAGCTAACAGTACTTCCAGAGGGTTCATTGCTCTTCTGAACAGCACTGCCCAGACTTTCTGGAGATTTTAATTCGCTCCCCAACTTCGCCAACAGTTGCACACAAGGTGCCTTTTTACACCCTGCACTCTGCTCAGTGAAACATGCAGACCATCTCAGGGGCACAATGGCTCCATTCAAGACTTTTTCAAAAGTGCGGCATATAACTTCCATGCTGTAGGCTGCTGCCAGCCATTATCTGGAGGAAGAAAGACTGTCAGATAAAACGCCTGAGAATTGGGGGAACGCTGCATGATTTCCATGGAAATTTCAATTCAATAAACAGAGTTGTGCGTCTCCGTATCCAGCATCGCTCCACACAGTAAACAACAACGCAGCCCCGAGAAACAACACTGTGGAAGCTTTGTTTAGACATAGTGCATCTGCATTTGAAATTGCAGAAGAAAGCACACATTGCTTTTGAGCTTGTTACATAATGGTCTCCATTCAGTGGAAATTGATTCAGATAGGTGATAAATGTCTCACTTACAGAACTTAAGTCGTAAAATCATTTTTAGAAATGGAACCATCTCCTCCTTTTCTTTCTGTCTCCCTTGTCCTGTAACTTTCAGATTGGAGGGGGTGGTCTCTGACTTCATGGCTGTAGCTGCCAACCAGACGCCCCACACCCTCTACTAATACTACAGAAAAAGAATTGGCCCTTTGCCACACTCAACAAGCCCGCCATCAGTTAACCCATTTATAAACAAATCCTTGGGTTGGGAACTGTGTGGTCATTACAGGCACCAATGACTAATACATCGATCTTTGTTAAACGGCTGCTAATTGCCAAGCAGAGAAATTTGCCAACAGACATCTGGGGAGCCTCGAAGGCTTAGGAGAGACTGAAGGGACAAGCCAGCTCTGGTTTTTGGAGGCCCTGCTTCCTCACTTTCAAAGTCACTGAATCAGACTGCACAACCTATCTGCAAATAGATGAGTGAATTCAGACAGCAAGGAGAGAGCCACAAACAGGCTTTCCTGAGTTCTCTCATCTATGAAGTTAGAGAAGCGAGGCAATTCTACTTTGCCCACTGATCCTGCAACTGAAATCTCAGAGCTGATTCATTTGGCAAGCCCCAACCAATCCCATTCTGTCATTTCTCTGTCCCCTCTCTGTCTAGCATGTCACTTCTGCTAGCATTCTCAAACCTCTTTACTAATAATGATCATCCTAAGCACAACCTCGCATCTTCAACCACTTCTGCTAGATGATGGTAACTGCAACCACCATGGCAGACCACTGTGTCATTCTTGTATTTATTCATTCTAGAAAGAAGCACTGAGAGCCAGGTGTGGTGGCGCACGCTTGTAGTCCCAGCATTTGGGAGGCTAAGACCAGAGGATCTGGGTTTGCGGCCAGCCTCAGCTACTTAGTGAGGTACTCCGCAACTTAGTGAGACCCTGTTTCAAAATAAAGAACAAAAAATAGGGTCAGGGGTATAGCTCGGAGGTAGAATGCCCCTGAGTTCAATCCCCAGTACCACAAAAAAAAAAGAAAAGAAAAAAGAAAAAGAAAGAAAGAAGCGTCGAGCACCTACTCTCTGCCAAGCCTTGTTCCAGGTGCCAGCAATGTAGAAGTGAGTGCAATGGTCAACAAAATCCTGGCCTCCAGGATGTTACTATCCTCCCAGGAGTAAATAGGTAATAGTGTAGATAAGAAAGGAAAGCATATAGTATAGTAAAAGGTGATAAATGCTTTCTATTGATCCTGATTTATGTTTCTTTTCCATGTAAACTACTAGAGTTATTTTTTGTGTGTGCAACCAAACATTCTGATTCAAACATTTTAGCAAACAAAAACACACTCCCAAATAATTGAAAGGCTAAAGGAAAAAATTAAAACAGAAACCAACATATTTAGAACTGAAGAACAATTAAAACAGCAACAAACTACATACCAAAAAAAATACTGGCTGTAATTGAAGCAATACTAGAGAGAAACTTTTAACTTTCTACTAAGTGCATTTGTTGGAAAAGAAGAAAAATTACAGTGAATTGTTTAAGTATTCAATATAAGAAACGAGTTAGAGAATAACAGAGTAAACGCCGAAGAGGAGATAATATACGCGAAAGGAATTATTTAAACAGAAAGCAAAAACTGGCAACAAACTTCTATCAAGGTTTAAGATTTTTAAAAGACACAAAAATACAATCAGGGAATAGTAATCATGTTTATACTTCTTACTATCTGGAGACCTTTCCACACCTGTTTAGCCTTTACTGTATTTGGCATTCTTTACTTAATGACAAGTAAAGTTCTAAATATTTGATATGAATTTGCTTGCTAAATTTTCACAACAAACCTATGAAATAGATGCTACTGCGATAATTTCTATTTACACAATAGGAAGCTGAGACACCAAAGGGTTAAGTAATTTGCCTGTTTCATAAATAATTGAAAAGAACCCAGGTAGTCTGATGGCACACTTCCTTGCCCTCGCTATTAGGCTAAAGGAGGTGGACATAATGAGTTACAGTAGGATCAAAGCTTGCAGGACACTAGGAGAAGCTGTATACCATCAGCTAGTAAAAGAGGTGAAGTGGACAACTTGGAGTTTGATTTTTTTAAGTAAAGTTATTTACTAATAGCTACTGCAGACAGGGTGAGTTCTTCACGTTTGTTCTTCTTTTCCAAGATTATTTTGGCTAATCTGTGCCCCTCCATCTTGAATTTCAAGATCAGCTTGTCAATTTCTGCCAAAAAAAAAAAAAAAAAAAGTTAGATAGGATTTTGATAGGGATTTTAGTGAATCTACTTGTATCTGTAGATCAAGGAACATTGAAAAAATGTAATTGTGAAAAGTGAATTTCTCTTTCTCTCTCATTATCTTTTACCATCCACTTCCCTGACTCAGATGCAATGGAATCACTTAGGCATCCTCTCGGCTCTCCCCATGTATACTTGAATGTTCAGTACCTTCTTATTTTAAAAAACATACTAATCACCTGCTATATTATTATATGTACCTTGGCTTTTTCATCTACCAGTGTATCTTAGTGATTTTTCCCATAAAAGTAATAGAGTACTATCTCCTTCATTAACAGCTGTGCTCCACTAGACAGCCACGCCATTATTCACTCATCCAGTCCTCTGCTGATGGAAAACTAAGTTGTTTCCAACCTTCCACTATTATAGCCCTGTGCATGTGCCATTTTACCTACATATGAAGAGTATTTCCATCGGAAAATTTGCTAGCAGTTGACCTGCTGGGTCAGGAGGCTTCAGAAGTTTTAAATGTCAAAACTGACCTGGGTGTGGTGGGGAACCAGTACTTGGGAGGCAGAGATACGAGGATTGCAAGTTTGAGACCAGCCTCAGCAATTTAGAGAGGCCCAGAGGCCCTCGGGAACTTAACCAAACCCTTTTTTTTTAAAAAAAAAAAAAAAGTAAAAACTGCTGCCAAGCTGATCATGGTAGGATTGTAACGATTTGATTTCCTTTCAAAATGTGTGTGAGTCCTTGCTTGGCCTTCTGGTTGCTAACAAGCGCTTTTGCTTTTCTCTCTTTTTGAGACTATTTCTGTGGCATTGCTGGATTTTCCTTCGGGGTATGCCATCTGCTTTGGCATGGAGCCTTCCTTGTGGGAGGTCTGCAGGCACGGGTGTTCTCCCAGGGAACCTTTCCACACCTATTTAGCTCTCACTGTATTTGGCATCCTTTCTTTGTATATTTAAAGGATGTCTGAGGCCACTCTATTTCTTCTTTCAAATGATGCACTCACTTTCCTGGGTGCCTAAAGGGCTATTTCATTTTCTTTAAACTCTGACACACAAGAGTAAGGACAACTCTTGCACAGTGGTAAAGGAAGGAGACACAGCTTACCAGTAGAGAAACTCAGAACTTCTAGACAAAAATATTGGACACTATTGCTATAGTCAGGGTTGCAAAGCAGTTCTTAGATGAGACTTTTAAAAAAGCTAAATAAAAAGAGAAAACTTGCAACTTTGGTTTTAACCATATAACCATAAACATCATTTATGGGGGGAAAGGGGAGGCCACCAAGTGCTGTGTGCCTGTATGTCACTATCAACGATTTACATTATTGATGTGAGACTATAATGCTCCAATAAAAGCATATTAAAAAAATCATTTGCAAAGTTAAAAAGAAAACCCAAAGAAAGTTGAAAGCTGCAACATGTATAATAGACAAATCACAAAGAATGACAAAATCAGTAGGAAAAATGGAAAGTAAGCAAATGATATAAATTTATGAAAATGTGCTAACCCTCACTTATGAGCTGTAAAAAATAAACTAAAAAAAAATTTTTTTTTCAATGAGATAGATTTTTACACCAGCTATGAGGTCAAAAACATGTGTGTGTGTGTGTGTGTGTGTGTGTGTGTGTGTGTGTGTATTCAAGTGCCAAGAACAAATGTTAGAATATATAGGAATTAATATACTTTTGATGAGAGTATATATTGGCACAACCACACTGAAGAGTAGTCAGGCAATAGCTAATGAAGTAGAAGATATTGGACTGAGGGTCTAGCTCAGTGGTAAAGTGCTTGTGTGTCATGTGCAAGGCCCTGGATTCCATTCCAAAGAAAGAAAGAAAGGGAGAAAGAAAAAAAAAAGAAAGAAAGAAAGGAGGAAAGTTGAAGGCATCTCCACACTACAAATTCCAGTTTCGTTTCTATGTCTATACTCTAAAGGAATTTCTAGAATTCTAGAAATTTCTACAGGAATTTCATGTATGTGTAAAGAGATATAAGTTCTTTGCAGTTTTTTGGGTAATTGCCAAAACAAAAAACAAGCCTGAATGCTCATCTATGGGGAATGGGTCACTGTGCTTGTTTTTGTTTACTCATGTAATAAAATGTTGTACCTGTCTGGACAAACACACTGCCTTACTTAGAATTCACAGCTAAGCCACAGGTCTCTGAAGTCCACAGCCTGGCTGTGTTACCACTTCCTGTTCAACCCAGCATTCAAAGCTCTCCACTCCTTCTCCTTTCTCTCCAGCCTTATTCTCCATGGAGAGTCTCTGTGGACTGAGACTCTCTTTACACATTTTCTCAGGATGGTCTCTGTCAAGTTTTGGATCAGACTGTTCTGCCCGTCATATCTACTGAGTAAACAAATTCCAGAAAGTCACCATGTCATCTTTTACACAACTATACTGTCATACATTCTTCCATTTTGATTTTTAAGGAGGAGGATCCATTCTTTTAAATAAGATTAAAAAGTGCACACTTTTATGTGGCATTATGCCCTAGTGAAAAGTTAGACACCCTTAGGTGCTTTAAGGTCACTCTGATGCCATGGGGTAAATCTATGCTGAAAGACCAAGAGAGTGGCACTGATGGTTGCCGACAGCTATTTACTATATACCAGGTCCTGAGCGTCATCTCATTGAGTCATTGAGTCGTTTGCTCCATTTTATAGACGAGAAGGCCAAGACTTACAGGGGGAACTTATCCAAGCACACGTAGCTACTAAGTGGAAGCTCCACTTTGCAAAGCCAGGCTGTGCTTATCTGAAACATGGTTGTTAGCTTCTATTACTGTGCTGCTATTAGCTGATTTCTATAAAAAAAAACTGAATTCTTAGTTTTCAAACTCACGAAATGGGATAGGGAGAGCTTGGGAGCTGAGGGGCTGTTCACCTGGGTAGTGCCTTGGGGAGATAACTTTTTGAAAGAATTAAGGTGAACTCGGAGATTTTTCTGTGCTGTGAGGCAGTGGTACAGCTGAGTGGAGAACAAGAATTGTTGGAAGATCAAAGGTCATCACTGGAAAAGTGGGCCCGGTGGTCAGATCCAATTGAAGACAAGAACCAGCCTCAGCAAATTGGTGAGACCATCTGCAGCTTAGTGAGACCCTGTTTCAAAAATAAAATAATAAAATAGAACTGGGAGCAGAATGCCCCTGGGTTCAGTCCCCAGTATCACAAAAATACATACATACATACCTAATGTGTGTCTGTCATAGATGAGCAGAATATGTTAAAAATTCTGCTATCTAAAAGAGCAGAACATGTTTAAAAATTCTCCCCGTTTGCTCTGGAAAGAATGAACATGTTCACCTTTGGGTTAAAGAGGGAGAAGACACTCCAAGCCCCTCACAGACTCTCTGAGCTCTCCTAAGAGCTTCCCAGATGGAAAGGTACTTCTCCAGACACTTCCCAACGTAGGGCGCCATATGGCAAGTTTTTGCAGTTTATTTCAACTTTGCCACATCATCTGTTAAGGTTTGTGTCCCTCTAAAGTTCATTTTGAAACTTAATTCCCGGTGCAATGGTATTATAAGTGGGGTCTTCAGAAGGGCTTTGCCATCATGGATGGGATTTGTACATTATAAAAAGGCTGGAGGGAACCATGTAGGCCTCTTTGTTCCCCTGTCCCTTCCTCCACATGTGTCTCCTTTAGAGGTTGCAGCAGCAAGGCACCACACTGAAAGCAGAGAGAGCCAGGCTTTGCCAACACTGAACAAGCCCCCAGAATTTAAGAAATACATTTCTGTTGTTTACAGATTACCAAGCCTGTGATACTTTGTTATAATAGCAGGGGCGGACCAAGGCATCACCTTTTTTTTTTTTTTTGCGAGGTGTGTGTGTGTGTGTGTGTGTTGTTGTTGTTGTTGTTGTTGTTGTTGGGGATTGAGGATTGAATGCAGGGGCATTCTATTTCTGAGCTACACCCCCAGCCAATTTTTTATTTATTTATTTTTGTTCTGAAACAAGGTCTCGCTAGGTTGCTAAGAGTCTTGCTACATTGCTGAAGCTGTCCTCAAACCTACAATCCTCTTGTCTCATCCTCCCAAGTACTGAGATTACAGGCATGTGTCACCATGCTCAGCAATTTTGTTTCTTTATAGCCTTTTTAATGGCCTGATACACTTTCCTGTTTGTTTATTGTCTGGCTTCCCTCCTTATCATGCAGTTTTCCCAGGCTGACACTAAATGGCATCTCCACAGGGTTGGTTGAACAAATGGATGGAAAATTAGTAAAGACCATCAATGAGATCTACAATTTAAAAGTGAGGCTCAATACAGGCACTCTCCCAATTAAACAAATCAAAACTTTAATGTATTACATTCGCCAATTAGAATGTCACCACAAACATCTCTAAAGGATGTTTTAAAATAGTTCTACTAAAAAATATATATGATTTAAGATGTGGGTGTCATAAAGAAGCCACTATTCAGACAGATCTTAACCATGGAGAATTAGTCTTGGGCCTTACCCTATAAAACACAAGATTCTTCCAAGCTGATCCTTTGGTTGCTGTCCTGTGTTAACTTACCTTCCTTCTTCTCTTAGCTATCAAATTACCATCATATGATTATACAATGTGCCAGATAGTTTTTTATGTACTTCATACATTTTAACTTACTTAACGCAGGCACAGGAAGAGAAATCCCAGCTAGTAAGTAGCAGAATCAGGGTTTGAACTCAAGAATTTGTTCCCTGGAGTTAATGACGACATCGTCTTGTCTCTGCTGACCCAGCCTCCTCCTGAGCACCGTGGAGCTGATTGTGGCATCTCAGTTAAGCATTTAACATCTTGCAACATCCTCTGCAAGAGGCTCCCACAGGCCAGGTCAGGAACTGTCTCCTTTAGCTTCTAAGTGGCTTTGAGTTAATTGACCTCTCAATGCCAAAGACCAGCCCTAGACCACAGTAACTCCACAGGAATAGGTTCCTGAGATCTAGCAGAATGCATTTCAGCAGGCTTCACTCAGTATTGAAAAGCATTTCTTTTATAAATGGGCATGTGACTCATCCATCTGTTTTATTGAGTACACAGAAGCAACAGTTAATGCAATTTGGCCCAAACACTAATTCCATTGTTGGAAGGGCAGTCATGCTCCGATTTGTTAGAAGCCAGAGGAGACTCTGCCATAGTTCATTAAAGTTTTTCATTTTTCATCTATCTTAAGCTAAACACAGTTTGGCAAGTCAGCCAACACAGAGCTACTGCTCTGACTAGATACTTTCCTTAACCCAGGAGTTTCTAACCTGAGACCAGGGGCACGTGGGAATTCTGTAGGTAGGCTTCATCTAGCCTACAGATATGTCTACTGGTCAGTTTCAGAGTCTCAAGAGCCAACAGGAAGCAAGCAATGAGACTCAGTTCCATGCTCCAAAGGTGGCATTAACTTTTCACTAACTCCATTGGTCAAAACTATCATCTTTCACCTGTGCAACTGCCAATAACTTCTTGGGTCTCTCTGCTCACACTCTTACCCCTTACCATCTATTTTCCAGATGACAACCAGAATATTGTTTCAAAGCATGAGTCACATCATGCCTCTATTCTTCTCAAAACCCTCCACTGGCCCCCATCTCATTCAGAAGTCCTTCCTCAGCATGCAAGACCCTCCTTATCCCACTTTATTTTTCTCCATAGCATTCATCTGCAGCACAGATGCTTTGGTTCATTGGTTCAGTTGCTTCCTGTCTCCTCCATTGACTGTTCCATGAGTTCGGTGACTTTGCTTGTTGACTCGTATCCGTAGTAACTAGTTTGGTGTCTGGTGTCTGGTATATGCTCATAAGAAGTTATAGAATCATAGTTAAGATGTAGCCTAGAGTTCGACTTTCCTGGTCCATAACTGGGACCTTTCCTCAATCCCAGTCCCTATTGTAGTTTCTGCACCTGCTGTCTCAAAGACAAATAAGGGCCCCCTCTATCTTCCTTCTGCTGACCCCTTCATTCATCAGAAAGTGTCAAATCTGATAGCAGGAGGGATGAAGGGCAAGCTCAGAGCACAGCTACTGTTACTAATCTACCTACCTGTGGATACTTGCAGACTAGGAGCAGGAGCGACTGTGAATCCCTAGGAATTGGAGGCCAAATGTTATCCACGTGAATTTCTCTGTAGATGTTTCACAGCTCTCACTAGCTTCTCATAAAGACCCAGGCCCAAAGGCATTTCAGGGCCCCTAAATTGCTGTCCCTGAACCACAGTTTTTCATCTTTAAAATGGGAATGATAACCAGGAAATATGAAGATGTAATAAGATTGCATATAGAGAGTGCCTAGTATAATTCCTAGCGTATGGTAAGGGTTCAGCTACTATGGATGAGAGTCAAGGTTAGGCCCCTATACATCAATGCAATTATATCTGAAAGTAGGCAGTCTGTCTGTAGCCATACTGCCCTGAACAGGTCTGATCTCATCTGAAAGTAAGCAGTCCAAATTTACCTTGGGGATATAAATCTATGAAAAAACACAAAATATACACAGTGTTATTCAATATAGCACTATTTGCTTTTTTGTTTGTTTGTTTAAGTAGTTCTGGGAATTAAGCCCAGGGTACTCTGCCACTGAGCTACATTCCCAGTCCTTTTTATTTTGAGATAGAGTATCCTCACTAAGTTGTCCCTGCTGGCCCTCAATTTGCAATCCTTCTGCCCTGGCCTCCTGAGTAGCTGGGATTACAGAAGTGTGCCACTGAGTGCAGCTCAGTATAGTATTACTTGTGATATCAAATACAATAACCTAAATGATGTTTCAGAGGCTGGTTGAATAAAGATGGTATATCTACATAACAATATAAAATACAAACATAATAAAGAATATAAAATGTTTCTATTAAATAAACTGGAGTAATTTTGAGGTTTTTAAATAAAAATGGTACATTCACACAACAGAATACTATACAAAACATAATAAAGGATATAAAATATTTTTTTAAATAATGTGGAGTGATTTCTGGGTTATGTTTTAAAAAGCAAGGTATATTTCAAAAAATGGTGTGGAAACAATTGGCTAGCCCTATGCAAGAAAAAAAAAAAAAAAAGAAAGAAAGGAAGGAAGAGGAAGAAAAAAGAAAGCCTCTATCTCTAAGCTAGACCTCCAGCCCTATTTTTTATTATTTATTTTGAAACGGTCTCACTAAGTTGTGGAGGGCCTTGCTAAGTTGCTTAGGCTGGCTGGGGTCTCACTAAGTTGCTGAGGCTGGCTTTGAACCTGTGATCAAGTACTCCCAAGTTTCAGCCTCCCAAGTACTGGGATTACAAGCATACACCCCCACACCCGGCTCCTCACACTATATTTTTAAAAATTAACTCAAAATTTACTATAGACCTACACTCAAAATTTAAAACTATAAAACTACTGAGAAAAATCTTTATGACTTTGGATTATTTAAAGATATTTCTGCATATAGCACTAAATACCAGATCTATATTCAAAAAGCTGATAAATTGGACTTCAAAACAATTCAGAACTTCTGCTCTTTGAAAGACACTGATGACAAATGAAATGGTAAGCCACAGGCTGGGAGAAAGTATTTGCAAGTTACATATTTGATAAAGAACTTGAATCCAGAATATAGGAAGAACTTTCAACATACTATAATCAGAAAGCAAACAATATTTTGTGTGTGTGTGTGTGTGTGTGTGTGTGTGTGTGTGTGTGTGTGGTACTGGGGATGGAACCCAGGGGCGTTCTACCTCCGAGCTACACCCCTAGCCCTATTTTTTATTCTTTATTTTGAAACAGGGTCTCACTAAGTTGCAGAGGGGCTCACTAAGTACTGAGGGTGGCCGTGAACCTGGATCCTCCTGTCTCAGCCTCCCAAGTATTGGGGTTGCAAGCATGTGCCACCATGCCCGGCTCAATAAAATGTTTTAAATGGGCAAAGATTTTTATGGATACTTTCTTCAAAGAAAATATATGAATGGAAAATTACTATATAAATAACATTAGTTCGTGTTAATTGTTCAAATCAGAATGAAAAACCAATGCTCATCTAATAGACTGGCTAAAATTGAAAAGACGGATAAAGTGTTGGTACAGATGGAAAATGGTTGGAATTCTTTTTTGGGGGATTGAACTCAGGGGCATTCTACCTCTGAGCTACACCCCCAGCCCTATTTTTTATTCTTTATTTTGAAACCAGGTCTCACTAAGTTCCAGAGTGCCTCACTAGGTAGCTGAGGCTGGCTGCAAACCTGCATCCTCCTGTCTCAGCCTCCCAAATGCTGGGATTACAAGCGTGCGCCACCACGGCTTGGTTGGAATTCTTATACATTATTGCTGGGAATAAAAAAAAAATGGTATGCAAATTTTGGAAAACATTTGGCAGTTTAGTAAAATGTTACATATATATTTGCTGGATGATCTAGTATCCTATCTGTTTGTGCTGGTATAATAGAATCCCACACACTGGGTAATTTGTAAAGAACAAAAATTTATTTCTCACAGTTCTGGAAGCCAAGAAGTCCAAGCTATCAGAGTTGTGAAAAATAAATGTCTGCTGATTCAGTCATCCAGTCCATGGTATTTTGTTACTGTAGCCCATGTTTAAGTAAGATGCACTATAAACTTGAAACACTCAAATACTCATTAACAGGTAGATGGATAAACAAATTATGGTATGTCCATATAATGAAATATGATTCAGCAATAAAAAGGGATAAATGAGGCTGGGGGTATATATCACTGGTAGAGCCCTTGTCTAGCATGCACCATGCCCTGGATTCAACCCTGAGCACCACAAAAGAAAAAATAAATAAATAAATAAATAAACTATTAATACATGCAACAATGTGAATGAATCTCAAAATAATTGTGCTGAGTGCAATAAGCCAAACCCAAAAGAGTATTTTAAAGGGTGTACATTGTATTGTTGAATTTATATATAATGCTAGGAAATGTAGGCTCATCTATGGTGGTTGCCTGGGAATGGTATGGAAAGAGGCAGGAGGGAACTTTCGGGGTAATGGGCCTATCTTGATTACACTGGTGACTCACAGGTGTATTGATAGGAAAAAAATTATTAAATTGTACCTTTTCTTTTTGTGGTACTGGGGATGAAACCTAGGGGCACTCTACCACCGAGCTACACCTCCAGCCCAATATTATTATTTTATTTTGAAACAGGGTCTTACTAAGTTGTCGAGACTGTCATTGAACTTGCGATCCTTCTGTCTCAGCCTCCCAAGTACTGGGATTACAGGCAAGCGCCACTACACCCAGCGTAAATTGTACATTTTAGTTATGGTCAGTTTATTGTAAGGAAATAATATATCAATAAAGCTGTTTCTAAAAAACAAATATAGAATAGAATATTTAAATTATGCTTCCTGTTGTAGAGGAAAAATGAGAAATAAAATTTGTTGGTTTTTCACTTATTTTAGGGGAGAAAACACTAATATAATTAAAATGGTTTCCTAGAGGAGGACAGAAAAGGATTAAAAAGGAAGAGCTGGTGTGGCAGTTAAAGATGGCCACAACTTCTTTGACGTCTCTCCATCAAAAGGTGGGGTCTATGTTCCTATCCCCTGAATATGGACATACTGTTTGACTGCTCTGACCAACAGAATACAGCCAGAGTGACACTGTCCTCATCTGTAGGCAGAAGCCTTGTAAGAAACAGCGCCCATACTTGCTGGGCGAGCCTGAAGTGCCATATAAGATAGTTACCATGACCTGGGTGTGGTGGTGCATGCTTATAATCCCAGTACTTGGGAGGCTGAGACAGGAGGATTGCAGGTTCAAAGTCAGCCTCCGTAACTTAGCAATATCCTGTTTCCAAATAAAAAATAAAATAAAATAGGGCTGGAGTGTAGCTCGGAGGTAGAATGACCCTGGATTCAATCCCTAGCACCACAAAAATAAATAAATGAAAGAAAGAAAGAGTAGTTATCATGAAGTCACCCTGCTTCAACAAAGCCTAAGCTAATCTTTTCTTGGATGTTATCCCATTAAACTTTGAAATATAATAACGATAAGAACAACAACAGTAATAATGATGATGATAAATTGTTGTTTTAAGCCTCAAAGTTTTGGGATAGACTTTTATTCAACAATATACAACTAGAATATAGGAGGCTACCATTTTTCTGTGTGTATCTTTTGTGTTACAGTTTACTACCCACCCTACCCCCAAACTTCATGGCTTCATGACTAATTTCTCAGGACCAGAGATGACTCCTTTGCTTCTTGTGGTGTCAATTAGAATCACGCAGATGACAGTCTTCAGCCGGAGGTTCAGCAGGAGTGCCTAGGTTCTCTCCCACTCAGCCTCCAGCTGGCTGGCATTCACCTGGGCCTCTTTACCTGGTCTCTATCTCCAGTAGGATAGCAGGCGCTTCCTTATATTTGATGGCCGGGGCCCAAGGAGTGCTCCCAGAAGACAAACCCCAACGAAAGAGTTAATCAAGCCCTCTGTACTTAATCATGCTTGCTAACGTCTTGTTGGCCAATTCAAGTCACAGAGCCAAAGCCAGTGTCAGTGTGAGAGAAGACTACACAAAGCACAAATACCAGAAGATGTGGTTCACAGGAGAGCCACCAATAAATCAGTATACCACGTTCTGTATACAGTTGTCACCTTTGAATCACATGACTGCTCCACATTTTCAAAAAATATTAAACCAAATTAAAATGGTGTAAAAAAGCAAACTGTAAAACTGAATACAGACATATTTGAGTAAATTAAAACAAATATTAAATGGATAGTATATTCCCACACAAAAAGAAATCAGTCCAAGAAACTTTAAAACATAATACTCTAATAGCATACCCTTTCCACAACCTCCAACTATCCCCTGCATAGATTCTCTATTAGTTACAAGGAAAAGGTACTTTTCCATCAGTCGTCACCTTAACCCACTGATAAAATTTAGCATGATCAATAATTGGACAACCTGACATTGTGTGCCTCTTGATGAGGTGCCATGGAAAGTCCAGATCATCCCATATATAACGTTCTTGACCGAGATGTTTGGCCTGAATTTAGTCATGAGTATGAGATATGGCAAATCCAGAATGGAAGGTATACTATCAGATAATTTGTCAAGACACTTAGGAAAAATGTATCACAAAGAGTTAAAAATAAAGCAGGGCAGCCGGGCGTGGTGGCGCACGCTTGTAATCCCAGCATTCGGGAGGCTGAGACCGGAGGATCTGGGTTCGCGGCCAGCCTCAGCTACCTAGTGAGGCATTCTGCAATTTAGTGAGACTCGGTTTCAAAATAAAGAATTAAAAATAGGGCTGGGGTGTAGCTTGGAGGTAGAATGCCCCTGAGTTCAATCCCTAGTACCGCAAAAATAAAATAAAATAAATAAATAAATAAATAAATAAATAAAGCAGGGCACTTTTCTAGGCTACAAGACAGTATAGAGATGAGACAAATAAAGGTGAGGCATGGGCCTTGATTGAATCCTAGAAGTGAGAAACAGCTTTAAAGACATTTTGGAATTATTAGGGAAATTTGCATATGAGGTAGTGTTTTGAATCAACGTGAAATTTCCTGTGTATGCTATGGATGGTAATGGTCATTTGGCTTATATGGGAGACACATGTTGGGACATTTAGCGGTAACGTTTCATGAGGGCTGAAACTTTCAACTGGTTCAGCAAAAAGAAACTATGTGTGTTGAGAGAAAGAAAGAAAGCAAATGTGGAAAATATTAACAGTAGATAAATCTAGCCGAGGGGGTAAACTTGGTATACTTGTCTTTAGATTTCTCTGGAAGCTTAAAATTTTTGAGACTAAAAAGCTGAAGAAAATTACAGTAGAAAAGTAAACAGCTCAAGAAAAACAAATACCATTTTATGTCTATTAAACCAGTTCTTCCCACCTCACTGTGGTTTGTTTTTTAAAATAACATCCAGCGCTGCCAAGGTGGTGGGGAAGCTGGTACACTTGAGTTGCCAGTGCCTTGACTACAGGCTCACTGACTTGGGCAGGAGCGTGGAAAGGCAGGGAACACTTTCAGACTGATGGGGGCAGTCATGTCCCTGAAGATTCTTTTCATAAAATTAGGTTGACAAAGGTGTGTGTGTGTGTGTGTGTGTGTTTAAAGTATGCCTGAACTGGGCCTGGTGGTACATGCCTGTAACCCCAACACTTAGGAGGCTGAGACAGGAGGATCACAGGTCTGGGGTGAGCCTCAGCAACTTAGCGAGACCCTCAGCAACTTAGTGAGACCCTCAGCAACTTAGTGAAAAACTGTTTCCAAAAAAAAAAAAAAAGTAAGGCTGAGGGTATAGCTCAGAGGTAGAATGCCCCTATGTTCAATCCCCAGTACTGAAGCAAGCAAACAAATGAAGAAACAAACAAAAAACTATGCCTGATGCCTAAAAATTTGAAATACGAATTATCTGAATGTTTAACAATAAGATTTAGATTTAGAAAATTATGCTACATCACTAGATGGAATAGTATGCAAGCATTAAACATATGCTTTAAGATTTCCTGAAATGAAAAACAAAAGCTTATGAGTAGCAGCTAATTCTCTTTCTTTTGTTGTTCATTTGATTGCTTTGTTTGCTTTTTGTGGTGCTGGGGATTGAACCCAGGGGCATTCTACCTTTGCACTACACCCCAACCTTATTTTATTTGTTATTTTGAAACAGGGTCTCACTTAGTTGCTGAGGCTGGCCTCAAACCTATGATTCTCCAGTCTCAGCCTCCCAAGTACTGAGATTATAGGTGTATGGAATCATACTGGGCTCGCTTAATTCTTTAAAATAAAGGGATACAAAACTCTATGTGTCCAACTTTGAAAATTAAAGCATGAATGCACATGAACAAAGACTAACAGGTTATATGTGAACACTAAAGTCTGTGGCCGGGGGTCAGAATTATGGTTGGATTTTTTTCTTTAAAGTCATTTGAAATTGTTCCAGTTTGTGCAATGAAGAAAAATAATCTCAACAAAGTTACATTTGTTTCTATAAAAAAAAAAAATCATCAGGAAGGCACTGTACTTTAGAGTATGCTGGTTATGTGGAGACGCTGAAGATCAAATGACAAATTAGCTAACCATGCAAAAAACACATCTGCCAAGGACATGTATGGAAGGAAAGGAGAACACATACCAATGGGTTCTAATCCTAAATGTTTTTATTTCTCTTGACACTATTTCATCAGTACATTATAAAATAATTTAAATAAGAAACAAAGAATGCAACCCATAAGGTACCATTGTTCAGCATTTTCTGAGTGCTTCACATATTTTGTCTCTTGAACTATTTAACTACCCTTTACAGTAGGTTGGCAATAGGGGGGTTTTCTTGTCTCAACTGGCTGGCTTCTGTACCTTCATTAGAAGACTCCTGTTGTTTTGGTTCTAGCATCCTTTCTCCTTCCGCTGGTAATAGCACTTCCAATCCTGCTTGGGGGAAAATACGCCTTCCCCACTCTTAGCCACGTGTTTTTTTGATAGAGCTAACTCTGTACATTGCTCTTTCACCACTAAAATGTGGTGGAAGTGGCCTGGGACTTCCAAGACTAGCTCATATAAGCCTTACATCCTTAGCCTGGCTATCTTGGCTATCTCAGTACACTACTTTTAGAGCCCAGAGCCTCCATGCCACAAGTCCAGCCATCCTGCTGAAAAGATCATGTGGAGAGGTAGAAGGGCCCAACTTTCTGACTGTCCCAGCTAAGGTGTCAGGCACATGAGTAAAGTTGTCTTAGACCCTCCAGCCGTCAGTAGAACAGTGATCTCAGCAGAGTCTGGGAGAAGCTCAAGAGTGATCCTGAAGCGGAGCCTCAGCCTCTCCCGGTGACTTCAGAACTGCTGTGTTTTACGTGGTTATTTATTTGCTTGTTTATTGTGATCAACAGAATTTGGCTTGGCTGGCTTATGCCATGTATTAGTTTCCTATTGCTGCTGTAAAAAATTACCACTCATTTAATGCCTTAAAAAAAACACGGTTTTATTATCTTATAGTTCTGGAGGTCAGAAGTCTAAAACAGGTCTCAATGGGAAAATCAAGGAAGCTGTTGGGCATGTTGCAATGGGAAAATCAAGGAAGCTGTTGGGCATGTAGAGGAGGATTCATCCCCATCTTTCTCCCCCTCCACCACCCCTCCCAGCTTCTCCATTCTACAGACCATCTGTATTCTTTCATTTATGGACCCATCCTCATCTTCAGAGCCATAGTGTAGCATCTTCTAGTCTCTCTGCCACTGCTCCTGTTATTGTATCTTCTCTGACTTTCCTGTCCTTATCTTTCTGTGATCAGGACCCTTGTGATTATAGTAGGTTCACCCAGGTAATCCAGGATGATATCCCTATGTTAAAAGCCTTAATTTCACAACATCTGCAAAGTCCCCTTGAAGATGTAAGCTGACAGATTCTCAGGTTCTGGGGGTTAGAACATGGGTATCTTTGGGAGGCCATTATTCTGCCTGCCATACTCTATAAGGAGTATTTTGGAAGAGCATGGTGTTATCTCCAGAAGGTTAGGAATTGGCACCACCCAGGCTCAGGCAAGGCAGGAGCCTCGTCATCTCTAGGAACCTGCATACCAGGAGTCAGTAACATTGCTAAACAGGCAACTCATGGAACTCCCATTCTGTGCCAGGCACTGCCTCGAGAACTGCATGTATGTTAACACATCCAATCCTCATACCTTCCACATGGGGAAGCTGAGGCACAGAGACCTTTTTTTGTTTGTGTGTGGTACTGGGAATGGAACCTAGGGGCATTCTACCTCCAGGCTACACCCCAAGACCTAATTTTATTTTATCTTTTATTTGGAAACAGGGTCTCACTAAGTTGCTGAGAGCCTCACTGAGTTGCTGAGGCTGGCTTTGAACCTGTGATCCTCCTGTCTCAGTCTCCCAAGTATTGGGATTACAAACGTGCGACACAACACCCAGCCACAGAGACCTTTTCTTATTAGAGCTGTGCCATTGATATGGAGAAGCTCCAAAGGCTTTCCAGTCTCTGTCTTCTACATATTTGATATCAAATACCTGAGACAGGTCAGCCTCGTTTGGGTCAGGCTGCTGAGAAGGTCTGGTAGCACAGACATGACCATTGGTTCTGCTCTCAAAGGATAGATGTGTGTGACTATACAGCCATTCCTAGAAGTGTCCGCTGGGAGAGTAAAGCTTGCTCCAGAGGCCTTCTTTGTAAGAAAGAAAAAAAATTAAAATTAAAAATCTATGATAAAATGAATATTTTATTACCTTTGTAAACTATATGGTTTGATTTTGCAACTGTTTAGCCATTTAAGAAGTAAGAAATTGGGGATTATTTTCCTATAATAAAATGAATAATATTTTCCAGGTACTAGAGAGCAAATATTTCTGTTGTTAAAAAGTTTGGGAAGCCAGCCGTGGTGGCGCACGCTTGTAATCCCAGTACTTGGGAGGCTGAGACAGAAGGATCGCACGTTCGTGGCCAGCTTCATCTACTTAGTGAGGCCCTCTGCAACTTAGTGAGACCCTGTTTCAAAATAAATAATAAAAAATAGGGCTGGAGGTATAGCTCAGAGGCAGAATGCCCCTGGGTTCAATCCCCAGTACTGCCAAAAAAAAAAAAAAAAAAAAAAAAGTTTGGGAAGCCAGATGTGGTGGTGCAATGCCTGTAATCCTAGTACTTAGGAGGATGAGACTATCATCAACTTAGTAAGACCCTTTTTAAAAATAAAAATAAAATAGTGCTGGGGCTATAGCTCAGAAATAGAATGCCTCTAGGATCAATCCCTAGTGCTACACACCACACACACAGAAAAAAAAAAAAAAAAAAGTTTGGGAAATGTGACACCTCTCTCAGGAAATTTATATCTCATATTACTAAATTAAAGATTACCTCAAAGAAACCTTTTTTATTCTGCTTATTGATTAAACTAATAGACTTATTCTGCAGTAGAACTATTAACATCTTACTCTGCGATAGAATTTAATTTTCATTTCTCTTTCTTTCTTTCCCTTCTTTTTGAGAGATAGTTTTGCCACATTGCTCAAGCTGGTCTCAGAGCCCTGGCCCCAACCCTGTCTCCCTCTGATAGAGACCTTCTTGGGGATGAGAAGAAGTACAGAAGCTCTTAACCTTCATGCTAGACCACTTATTAAACTGTTGGGAATCCCATTTAACTACTGTCTGCTTCATCATCTCTAAACTGCAGTTGCACCACATGTACCAATGACCACCACCACCACACAACCACCGCCAGTAGAAGCAGAGAACCCCTCCTCGTAATAGTCACTCATCTTCCCAGAAGCTGACAGTGGACCCACCAAGCAGAAGAGCACCAATATCCTGCAACACCTGAAGATCTGTGAACCCCAGCACACCATCCTCACTCTAGAATTGAGAAAAGGAGACTCAGCACAGAAGAAACTGCTGTGGTCTGGATTAGAAGAGGTGAGGACCCCAGGAGGAGGGAAACACCCCAAAAGTGGGATTCTTAGAAAAGGTGGGACCAATCTCAGGAAACTTCACCAGAAATACCTCCTAAGTTCCAGTGATCACTGGGTAAAGAATTTCCTTCAGAATACAAACAAAGAATGTAAGCATGCCTTAAAAAGGGACAGGAACAGAGACCCATTGAGCAGTTCAGCAGAACAGAAGAGGCTGCACCACCTTCCTTACATAAACCGAGGGTCTTGAGAGTCACACTCCCTGAGAGAGTCACCCTTCCTCCCTTAAAAGAAAAAATAAACTAAGCAGGAAAATGGTGGGAGTTAGTGGTGAGGTTGGCTACTAATCTGTGATCTTCCTGTCTCAGCCTCCCGAGTACTGGGATTACAGGCAAATGCTACCATGCCCGGCCAGAGAAATATATTTTAATGTTGGTGGTTGGAGAGACCATTAAACCAGTATGTCCAGGCTGGGGTGGGAAGGATTCCATGTTCTTCCTTCCTCCCAGCATATATGTACTAAAGAGCAGGGGTCTTCTGGTACAGATGTGGCTGAGTGGCAGGAAAATTAGACAGGAGAGTAAATGCCGCTGTTTTCAGCTTTGGGAAAATTTTGTTAATTCATTTTTGTTCACTTACGCCAAGTTCAAGTCTCTGCAAAGACTGGGTGTTCCCCCAAGTTCTTCAGACAAACTGGCAGGGCAGCCACACAGGCAGCCAAAATTGTGAACAGGCTCCCCAATTGTTCCTGAGATTTGCTGTTCTCCAGCCCTTTACCCTGAGGGGCTCCGGAGCCTGGGGCGTGCAGGCCTGGTATTATCCGCGTGAACAGAAATAGACTCTCTGGCGTGGAAAGAGAGGCCACAGTGGGGACATCAACCCGGCTGTGTGGGTGTGTATCCCTTGATGCATTTTTACTCCTAGAGATTGGATATTTCTGTTTCCTACAAAGCTAAGCTCAGAGGAAACTGCATGTAAACAAATTAGTCTCCCCAAATCACTGTCTTTCATCAACTAGCAATTAGCTTGCAATTTATTGGCTTCCACAATTAGATTAAAGCAGTCAGCAGGCAGTTACTCTTACTAAAATAATATCTTCCAAAAGGAAACCCTCCAAGGTGATTCAAACTTGAAATCATTCAAAATATAATACACATGTCTTCTCTCTGACCTCCCTTTTCTAATCCTATTGAACTCTGTCTTAATTTTGTATAAGGTTTACCCATCTTGATCAGGTGCTTATAATAGACTAAACCAGAATTACTGTACTAAGAAGGAGGATTTGGAGAGAGAGGTAGGGAGGTAAAAGGAGATCTGATGAAAGAAACAGTTCCAATAATCCTTTTGTTCATATATGAAGTTATCTATATCAGTGTAAATATTATCCATGGCCGGGGAGGGAGCAGGGAGGGACCCAGAGGGAAACACACAGGAGTGCTGTGTATGTGTGTGTGTGTGTGTGTGTGTGTGTGTGTGTGTGTGTGTGTTCTATCACTCTGAACCTCACTATGATGTGCAATTATAACGCACCAATAAAATTTAAAACAAAAAAAGAAGGCTACTAGAATTCCTAGATCTCAATTTCCTCACCTGTAAATGGAAAATGAAAATGCTTGTGCCAAAAGTTGATGAATAGCTGCTAAGGGCTGGGAGAGGAGGAGAATTAGGAGTGTCTGTCTACTCATGAGTATAGACTTCTCTTTGGGGTGATGAAATGTTTTGGAATTAGATAGTGATGATGGTTGGACGCTTTGTGAATATACTAAAAAAAATTGAATTGCACACTTTATAATGCTAATTTTTATGGTGTATGAATTGCATCATAAGTTTTAAAGAAAGTAGGTACTACTTCACAGGGCTATGATTAAAAGACAGAGAGAAAAAATACACAAAAGCCTTTGTAAAACCATAAAGTATAATTTTTAATGAGGATAATGTGTATTAGTTAAGAGGGCTCTGCTTTTGTTTTGGGGGATTTGTTTGGTTGCAAGTAAGAGAAATCTGAGAATTTACTGATTCATATAAGCAAGCCATATGATACAACAGACCCTTGGAACAAGAGATTCCAACCAGGCCAAAATTCTCTCCCTCTCTCATTTGGCTTTTCTGAATGTCACCTTCATTCCCACAGTGAGGCAGGGGAAATAGATACCTCTGGCCAGGCTCCAGACAGGCAAACTTCTGTTTTGTCACCAACTAAGGGTCAGAGTCTTTGGTTCTCTGGCCTGAAGCTCAAAACTTTTGTGGAATGGATCCAGCCGGCCCTGTGTGTGTACAATATTCAAGCTTAACCTGTTGTAGTGGCCCAGGAGAGGACTTCTGTAAAAAGACTGACAGCCCTTTTAGAATCACATGGCATGAGGTGAACTTCCCAGAAGCAATGGACAGAGTGCTATCTTCAGCAGACCAGTGACTCACACTTCCCCATGTTGGAGCCAGAGGGATATTAGACATCCCAGGAACATCTAGTCCAATCTCCTTATCTCACAGAGTGAGGAACTGTGTTCATAAAACTAGTAGCAGAACCAAGACTAGTATCCTCTTCTTTTAACTACCAGCCTGGTGAACATAGACTAAACATTACTCAAATCTACACCATAGCAAAATCAAGGGAATTAATTCAAATGACAGCTTATGACACTCAGCCCAGGTTTAGGAATTTAGGAGACAGGGTCATGTGAGTCTGGATTGAATTATAAGTGCCCCAGATAATTCTGTTATTTGGGATCCACCCCTTGGAAAAGAAATCCTGTTGCCTAGATCTCACCCCCTGAAAGGTGGATGTGCTTTGTCTGAGCTATGATGAGCCCTACGATTGAGAAACACTAATGTAAATAATACACATTAAAATAGCCAGTGAGTTCCGCAACGCTTCAAATACCTGGACCCAACTCCTGGAGATTCTCACTTAATTGATCTGGGTCTCAGGGCACCAATCTTTTCCTAAGCTCACCAGGTAATCTTGAAGTTCAGCCAGTGTCAGGACCCAGCAGCTGAGACTTTATTGCCTTCCTTACACAGGGTTATGAATGAAATACAGATACAGAAAGTCTTTGTCAGCTAATGTGTTATAAAGTGTAATCATGGTGATGATAATAATGACGACAATGACGAAGATATTTCCTGCATGCTTCCTGGGTAGCAGGCATGATGCCGAGCATTTTATGAACATAATTTCATTTAATCTTCAACACCATTCTCCTGCTAGTACTGTTTTCCCTTTTCCTTGATTACAATGTGTCATCAATTGAAGACTATCAATTTAATAAGTTATTAGAGTGTCTGATGTTAGCTAATAGGAGAATATGAAGATTTCATCCATCCTCCAGAGACAAAAGATTTGCTCTGCTTAGAAAAAATGTGGATTTATAGTCACTTATGATGAAATACAAATAAACTTGCATAGTACTATCAGTGCAAGTAACTCATCTGATGTGATATCAAGTGAGCAGATAATTTCTATGTAGCTTTCTAAATCACTAACATTCACATATGACAATTATGTCTCATACTAGGGGACAAACTTCCATGTACAAACTCTCCTAGACAAGAATGAAAAAATCTGTCACAACAAAAATCTTGTCGGCTCTACCTGCTTCCAGCACTTGGAAGCAGTCCTGTAGAGGTTACGGAGAAATGGATGTGGTGGAGGGCTTTCCAGACCTAACCGATCCCTAGACTACAACTGGTATATCTCTTAATGCAATGCCGGAACTAATGTTGGAGCATTTTGAAATAAGTATCATAACTGAAAATTCAGAGTTCATCAAGAAAAAAAAATTTGTTAAGAAAAGGCAATTGAGCAAGAAAACTAAGTTGAGACTATGAAAATGAGGATAAACATGATCAGTTGGATCTGTTCTGAACTTTAAACAGGCCATTGTCAAAAATCGTCAGCATAAAGCCGGGCGTGGTGGTGCATGCTTGTAATCCCAGCATTCGGGAGGCTGAGACCTGAAGATCTGGGTTTGCGGCCAATCTCAGCTACCTAGTGAGGCACTCCGCAACTTAGTGAGATTCGGTTTCAAAATAAAGAATACAAAATAGGGCTGGGGGTATAGCTCAGAGGTAGAATGCCACTGAGTTCAATCCCCAGTACCACAAAAACAAAAACAACAACAACAACAAAAACATCAGCATGACCAAATTTATCTGACATTATTTAGGTCTTTTCTTTCTCTTACTATTTATTTATTTATTTATTTATTTATTTATTTATTTATTAATTTATTGTGGTACTAGGGATTGAATCCAGGGGTACTCTACCACTGAGATACACCCCCACACACCCGTTTGTTTTTTGTTTTGAAACAGGATATCACTAAGTTGTTGAGGCTGACCTGGAAGTTGGGATCCTCCTACCTCAGCCACCCAAGTACTGGGATTACAGGTATGCGCCACCAGGCCTGGCATCTTGCTTTTAAAAGTATTGTTTTAGTCAGCTTTTTTGTCACGATGACCAAAATACCTGACAGGCACAATTTAGAGAAAGAAAGATTTATTTGGGGCTCACGATTTCAGAGGAGTCACGTGGCTCCCAGGCAAGAACTGCAGTAGCAAGGCCTGTGGCATGGCGGAGGAGGAGAAGCCACCATCTGTTCAATGGTGGTGGAAGTAGGAGGTGGGGATGAGGGTGAGGGGAAAGACAAGGGATAGACAGAGCCCCCAGGCCATCCCCCTGGGATCCACCTCTTCCAGTCATGCTCTGCCTCCAAACTTAGCTGTATTGCTCAACACATAAGCTTTAGGGGGCATTTGAAATCCAAACCATAACAGGTATTGCTTAGTTACAAGAAAATTAAATGCTGATTTTTTTTTTTAAAGAAAGCAACAAAGAACAATTCAGAAATAAAAGGAATTAACAACCTCATTTATTTGTCTCCATCCCCACTTTGCTAGGAGATAATCAGTACATTTTCCCCGAATATATATATGTCTAAAAACTATTTTTCTTCTTCATTAATGTTGGATCACATGTATGCTGTTTATAACTTGCTTTGTTACATTTAACAATACATTATAACTATCTTACATTACTTTAACTAGAAGGTAGACTGAATAGTGCACTGTAAGCTCTTTGTATCACACTTGCAGCTCCAAGATGTTCCTGGAACACTATAGAAATGTTCTTAAATGCAGCCCTATTCTACCAGCTTTAGCAAAATTATGTATAAATCAAATCCTGTGTCACCAAAAAAGTTTGCAAAATCTTTGATCTTCTCTGCTGGTATGAGAAATCTCAGTGTGTGGTTCCCAATGTTTGTGTGGTGCTATGTAGCAACTTCCCTCCCCAATTCCATCCCCCCAGCAATGTGCTGGTTAATCTAGCTAGAGGGGGAGTGAAGAGGAGCCCTGATTTATAGGTTGACTGATGTCCGTGGTGTAAATATTCCCACTATGGCTGGTTTCAGGTATTGACAGTTTAACACTTGGGTCACAAGATTCCTAATATTTAGTAATGGGCTTTGAGCTGCTCTAAAACATCAGTGTCAGGGCCTCAATGGCCAATTATGGCACATAAATGACACTTTTTCTCCATCTAACACTATGCAGGCTAATTTCAAATGTATAGTCACTGCACCTACAGAAGGTGAGTATAAATGGAACAAATGACCAAGGGCAAAAATGAGAGAGAAAAAAGTAAATTAGGGGAACACACCTTTTCTGTTTCTTTATTAACTTGGAATGTCTAGCATATAACCTTCAAGTACCATGAGGTTCTTCTGCAGACCTATATGTATTGATATTATTATGCTAACATTTTTTTCTTCTCCAAGTTAAAAATAAAGTAGCCCACAAGTCTGGTTTTATGTTACATTGACATCCATTAGGTGTGCTTTGCAATTTTCCCTTTCGTAGCTGTTAAACCACTTATGCCTTCAGTATTTTTTTTTTTCCTGCATAATGATTTTTGTGGAAGGTAATATAGCAAGCATTCTAAAATCTTACCAGTTGTGACAATAAGATACGGAACTTCAGAAATCTAACCATGTGTCTGGAAAGACAGGAAAACCATGCACTTATTTCCTGAGAAACCACATACTCATTCTAATGAGGATGCCATTGCTCCAAATGTTTAGAAAATCTTTTTTTTTTTTTGCAGTATTGGGATTGAACCCAAGGGCATTCCGAGCTATATCTCCAATCCTATTTTTTATTCTTTATTTTGAAGCAGGGTCTCACTAAGTTGAGGGGAGCCTCACTAAGTAGCTGAGGCTGGCCACAAACCCAGATCCTCTGGTCTCAGCCTCCCAAGCACACTTGGGAGTAAGTATGTGCCACCACACCCAGCTTTATTTTTTATTCTAGAATCAGGCAACACTTCATTCCATACAATACAATAAGTGTTCCAATGGGGTGAGCAAAAGTTGGTTTTAGAGATAGAAAAGGCTGAAGAAAACAGTGGAAAACAGATTGGTCCTCTCAAAGTTACTTTACTTGAAAAGTGGGGACAGGGAGCTGGAATGATAGAATCATAGCTGGTTGCATCAGATTCCTTCAGGTTATTCTTTTTTGTGTAAGAGTGAAGGCAGAGGAAACTTCGTTTTCATGCCAATAGAAACTGGCCTGTTTGGAGAATTTGGCTGTTCTCTCTAATCCCAATTTCTTAGAAGGTTGATAAACAGCTCAGTCTTGGTGATGTGGAACTTTACCATGAGTGGCTCCATTTTGATTGTTAGCTTGGTCTGTTGTGGACTAACGCAGGGCACTGCTTCATACTTTTTAAAATTAAAAATACAGCTCTGACGTAAGGCCACAGAGCACTGTGTTTGAGATCAAAATGTTGTGGGATAACCCGGTCCCACACGTGGGTCCTTGGCTTCCGTGAAAAAAAAGAATTTTAACACGTGCCAGTCAGGAACAAAAAGTAGGAATTTATTTAGGAAAAATAAGGAAAGGGGGAGAAAAACGGGTGAGCAGGCATCTTCCTGGCCAGACGCGTTTCCCAGTTCCAAAGAGGCCGAGGCGGGCTAAAACTCCGTCTTTTATACGCTTTCAAGAGGGGTGGGCACAGAAGAAGTCTGGACTCCTCCTTCTTCCAGGTATTGGTGGGCGACAGGTAGGCGGTCCAAATTGGGCCCTCCTCTTCCTCAAGTTAAGATGGGTATTTCAAGATGGGTCTGACCTTTGCCCTGAGTGTCCCAGGGGGGCTGGGATTCAGGGGATTAAAAAGGTGTGGCCCACTTAGACTTTTCTAAGATTGAGCACTCCCTATAGGGTGGGGTCAGCTAGAACTCTTCAGATTTTAAAACTATCTTTCCCTTCCCCCCCAATGTCTCCTTTCTGCCTAAATTTTATTCCTTCTGTCCTACATCAAAAAGATCTAGATTCAAGTCTAACTTCCACCTCCTACTCGTTTTGTAACTGCTGTATCTTTCTCTGTAACTTGAGAATAAAACTGCCTATTCCTGAGGTTGTCCTGAAGGTCACATGATACAAGGTCTTATTATAACACCTTGTGAAATGAACCCCACTATTCAAATGTAAATTATTATAAGTCCAGCTTGATTAGAATTGAATGGGCTTGGCAACTATTTTTCCAAAAATCAGATGTACTCACTGAAAACATAAATGTTCCATCACTGAAAAAGTATCTGTAGTATAATAAGAAATATATTTGGTCTTTGTCCCCGGTTTCTGGCGCAAAGCTCCTCAAACCCTAGGAATTTCCTGAATGACAGAAGTGTCTTTTGTGATTCACAAAGAGCCCCTTTTGATCCTACTGGAGTTTATCCAAATCAGGTGACTTGGGGTGGGGCCTCCAGAGAGCCTCTGGATAGAGCCAGTTGCCAGAAATATCATCAAGTGGTTTGAAATTTGGAACTTTCAGCCCAGTCCACTGGTGATTGGGGAGTGGATGAGCACCAGAGATTAAACTGTATAAAAATGCTTTAACCAGGACATTTGCTGTGCTTCCAAGTTGGTGGACACATCCAGGTACTAGGAGGGCGGCATGCATGGAGAGGGCAGAGAAGCTGGTGAAATGAGGGATCTCTGGGATGAAAGGGCTCAGTCAAAATTGTTACAGGGGCTGGGAGTGTGGCTCAGTGCACAGCACATGCACAAGACCCTGGATTCAGCCCCAGCACCAGAAGTAAATAAATACATAAACAAAAACAAAAATAAAAGCTGTTACAGATGCTAGCAGGAGAAGGGCCAGGTCCTGGGACAAGTTCCACAACTACCAGCAACATGAGTCCAGAGCAATTGAAAGATATCTTCCAGGCCTAAGAGCCAAGAATACTTTTATAGCAACGTTTGGGAAAGGAGCTGGGCATGATGGTGCACTCCTGTAATCCCAGTAGTTGGGAGGCTGAAACAGGATGATCAAAGGTTTGAGGACAGTCTCAGCAACTATTTCAAAATATAAAAGGTTGGGGGTGTAGCTTGGAGGTGGAATGCCCATGGGTTCAATCCCCAGCATCAACTTAAATAAATAGATATATAGATAATAAATAAATAAGGAAAGTATCAATTGACTACATTGAATCCATATTGCCTATTGATAAAAGGGACCAGATAACACCAAGCAGGGAAAGTTTGAGAATAGGAAGGCAGGCCTTCAGGAGAAGAGCTTACTGCTCCTGGGTTGGTTGGGGTTAATGGCCTGAAGAGTTTATATGTAAACGTAGTGTTGATGTAGGACAGAAGGAATAAAATTTAGGCAGAAAGGAGACATTGAGGGGGGAAGGGAAAGATAGTTTTAAAATCTGAAGAGTTCTAGCTGACCCCACCCTATAGGGTGTGCTCAATCTTAGAAAAGTCTAAGTGGGCCACACCTTGTTAATCCCCTGAATCCCAGCCCCCACTGGACACTCAGGGCAAAGGTCAGA